>UYYF01004336.1:97876-115146 GCA_900618365.1 Thelazia callipaeda | reverse complement strand
CCCCCCCCTCAGACAATGACTGATCTTGCAAGGCAGTTCCAGGTAGCACAACAATGCTACAAAGTGGGAAGAAAAATGGAAGGCAAGCATAGAAAAGATTATTTTAAATAACTTGCAAAAAATTCTGGTAGAGCGGTATTTGGCAGGTGAAACACCTTGAAGGCAAAAACCTAGGAAGACCAACAAGGGTATGAAGAGCATGAATCTCATGGCTGCTCTCACACGTGACTGTTATGAGACTCTAAGCAGCTCCAGCGTGTATGACTTTATGAAAGTAAGATTAAAAGTTCGGATGAGCAATCAAAACATTTCAGTGTCATTGCAGAATTTGTGGTCAAACCATTCCAGAATTGTGTGTAAAAATTCTCCAAATATGCACTGCTAGCAAAAGAATAAAGCGTTGTATTTGAATTGAAAACAAATGCTTTATCCTTTTATAAGCAGAAATTTAAGCATGAAAAATTGCAACAAAACACATTGTAAAAGCACTCAGAAATGTAAATGCTAAAAAATGCATCAGAAAGTTTGGAAAAGGCGAAAAAATGCCATTTCTCAATGTAGTAATCGGCAAATAGTTTACATTTTATCAAAATGATTTCAGTTCGATCAAAAAAATTTGTGTTATCACTATCAGCTAATTTGCTACTGTAATACATTTTTACACCATAATGTATTACAGTAACAAATTCATCGCACTACAAAAACTACAGTTAATAGTACCTTTAAATTAAGCTGTGATCTTTGTAGTGATAACAAATAGTTGGCAGATTATGCGAGTGCTTTCAATCCATTCATAAAGTGAAAAATTATCTGTAAAATATCAAAATTGTAAATGAAAATAGCTAAAAATACATTATAGTGTAAAAACGATCACAGCAAAATGGCTTTTTGATCAGCAAAAATATCTCTCACATTATCATTACGCTAATGGAAAAGCACTGATAACATCTAAGGCAGATTACCCCAAAAGAAAAAACAAACTTTCTCCAATAATTTTGCATATTGACTTATAAACACGTATTTAGCATACGAGCGGAAAAGAATTTGAATTGATGAAAATATATATGCTATGGAGATATTCTTTCAAAAATAACCTAATTACAAACAATGAAAAAGGTAAAAAAAAGCTTGTATTTTAGTTAAATATTTAAATACTAAAATGAAATGATTCATCCATCCATCCTAAAGAAGTTTGTGATTTGTAGATTCGGTTATTAATAGATTTTTATGAGATAGCCTATAAAATTATCGTTCAGATTTGCCAATAAAAAATTTAGTCTTTTTTGTCTCTCTCATATTCCACCATATCCATGCACTCATTCACTCATTCATTCATTCATTCACACTCATTCATTCATTCATTCATTCATTCATTCATTCATTCACTCATTCATCCATTTTTTAAAAATCTATTCAAAATTATTTTTTAATTTGTAGCATATTTGTTTTCTATTCCATGTATTCTAGGTTTGTTTTACTCCATTACAAAGCATGATTTAAGTAACAAATCTAGCAACAAATTATTCCTAGCATTATTTATTTGCAAATATAATTTATAAATGTTTCTATGATATCTAATTATTTAATTAATAATCAGCCATAAATATTTGTGATATTGCCTTTATTATTGTGATCTGTCAAAACTGAACTAATGACAAATCAAAAGCAAAAAGTCATTAATGAATTTGATTATAAATTTTAAAGATAATTATGAGATTACCGCAATATTTTTTAACTGAACAAATTTTTGTTAATTGAATCAATAATTATGCATAGCACCCCTACACGTAATTATTAATAATGAGAATTTCTTATCACAGTACGCTTTTCAAGTGGAATGATCGTAGCATATTTTTATCACGCCAAAATGAGAATGTAATGAAAAAACTTTGAAACTTTTTTTACGCTTAAGCAAAGTTGAAGATTATATAAATAAGGTATCTATGGAATCATTTATTCGTCATATTCATCCATCATTATATATGTATTTTAAATTTCAGACGTAAGTAAATGGCTAGCCAGAAATGATAGAACATCAGATTATTTTCGATAGATAAACTTCTCTACGAGGATATATTTAAAAAGATATGAAAAATGATAAAAGACTGAATTCGATCACAATGAAAGCTAGTCAAGACAAGATATTAAGCCAAATGAATCAGTCCTCTTTTTCATCTTTCCTAAATTCAACTTTGCATGCATCCATCTGGTCAACGGTCAAATGTCCACATGTACCAAACGTTCAGACTGTTCAGGCAAATGCAAAACATGAAAAGTATTTAGTCAATGATAAGGGTACTTTTTTACTTATTTTTTCTACTTAGTAAGCTTATTATATGAGAATGGGTAAAGTTGTCTGACACAGAAACTAATGCAAATGCTTTTCACAGTAAAATGATAAATGACAATAAGTCATTTTTCGAGGTCAAAATCAAATTAGCAAAATCTTCAATTCTATGAATGTGACTAACTAACTTGAATATGAGTAACTTCAATATATGTTATTTGTTGCAAATTTGGACATTTCACATTTGAGATCTTTTTTTTTCGATTTCATTTTGTTGCAAATTATAAATCACACATTGTAATTATATAAAGAAAACAATAAACTTCTGCAATTTTAAACTAGCTACAGATTGCTGTCTTATTTGATGAGTAATCTTGGTAGCAACTCAATCAGAAATTATCTTGTAAGAAAGAAATAACTACCAGAAGGAGATCAGACTTTTTGTTGCAAGCAGTAACGAGATTTGTATCGATGAAAAGTAATGCCAAAACACTTCCAAAATAAGATTACGCTAGTTCGTTCTCTACACTAACTTATAGTGTGATTTTATAGAGTGGAACTTATATCAAATGTATAAGCCAGTAGAATTAATAAAGAAATCAAGTTGGAAAGGAATTAGCAATCTTTGGCTTCACAATCTGCTCATTTTGAATCCTTCCTCCCCTCAACTTAAATGTAAAGCATAATATATTACAATTCTGAAACTCCTCATCCTGATTTTAAGTTCTCCGACTACTTTCAATTTCAAGTGAATAATGCAAAAGTGACTTCAGTACTTAAAAGTAGCACAGAAAAGCATATTGCGGTGCTTCATTCCCATGTGCGTTGCTAGAGCACAAATTATTTTTATTTCATTGAATGTAAGTGAGAATCTTGTTAGTTTACAAATCATGAGACTCTGAAAATGAAATGACTACTTACATGCAAAACAGCTCACAACCTTTTCACAACCGATATCACAGAATAGTAATCAAGAAAGAGTATCAACAACAAAGCAGCGCTAAATAGGAGTATTAGGTCACTTTAAAATAAGTTAAATTCGTGGATCTAAATCAATAATTAATAAAAGATCTAGAAATACAGTTACTACTTAAGCAAAATTCATAAAATATAAATGATAAACTTTACAATCAAGTTCACACCTCTAAAGCAATAATTATCAAAATTTGATAAAAGTATCATAAAAATTTGGGAATATGGAATGGAGATAATACAATGAACAAATAGTGTGATGACAACAGAAAAAAAGTGAGCATCTTGATTCAAAAATAACAAAATCAGTGAGAATTAACGGTACATCAAAACTGGATTTTGTTAAACAAATTAAGATTAAAAATCAACTGCAAACTTTATAACAAAAAAACTTTGAAATTATAAACCGTGCGAACTGGAAAGACGAACTATTCAAAATACTACTGTTATACATTTAATCAACAAAAAAACCCACAACAGTTATACTGATAAATTAAGTTAAAAAGAAAAGTTTTACCCAACATCAAAATAACACAAACATTTGCTTCACATAAGATGAGATATGGAATAGATAAGTAAAGAATATAGTATCTGGCCATTTGCAAATTATCAGCAGCTATCTTAAAAAAATAAAATCATGATTCTTATGGATCTATGACACAATAAAAAGTAAAATAATCCAAATTTAATTAACAAATGAAACAAATGTTGAAAGAATTAAACTTTTTTTCTGCTGCTGTTAAGATGATTTTTGACAAAACGCTTCCGATACGTACCTGATATAGAGAATTATCCAAAAATTCAAACTAAATACCCGGCATCACCTGTAATCGAAAGTGTGATGCAACATATCTTTAAATTGAGAACAGAATCAACCAGTAAAGACGATGGCATTCATAGACATTTTAAGCAAAATGAATAAACAATCGTCTATCATTCCTAGTTAAAAATATCGGAGTTGAGAACAGTTTGGGAAGTTTGAAGACTGAAAGCAAATCTCCAGAATATATAGTTTGAAAGATTAAAATGTGTTTTTTCTCTATTAACTTTCGCCAGGAGATCAAATTGTGTTCTCAGACGACAGAAAAATTTTTTTTCCAGAAAAAAAACAGACTGCCACACCCAGGAAATTATAACTTTAATGATGATATAATCAGATAGAAAGATATTACTGACCCTTGTAAAAAATCAGATTTCTTGTTTACCATACTCTGGAATCATCCAATATGCTTAGTTGTCCTTCTTGGAAAAGAATATTTTGAGTTGGTGGAGACCAGCGCGAAAATTGACCAACAGGCAACTAAAAATTCAGAAAATTTTATTGATCAGACAAGAATACAGAAATTTGAATAATTTGAAAAATAAAGAAATTTATTACATATTTTAAATTTACATCTTTTTCTTCGATACTTTGATATTTGCTGATCAGAGCTTGTAAAGACTGTGCCAAATCGTAATTCGCAAATTGTACAGCATTTAAACTGAAAAAAATGCTTCCGATTTGAAATATATGAGATAGTAATTCAGATATTTTTAATCACTTTTTTAAATAAATTAAACAAATTGATATAATTACAAAATACAGAATGAAAACTAAAAGTACTTTGTTGGATTAAGAAGTCTGTAGTGACTGATTCTTTGACAGATGATTTTATTTAAATACTCATCAAATAATGGTATTCCAAAAACACAATCAAGCAATGTATAATCGTCATATGTTTCATTTTCTGGCAACTGAGCACGCAAATTTGCAATTTTCCTACAAATATTGTTTTTTCAAAGCGCTGATGACAATTCAAAATGATTTTCTTGTCCAGCTCAATAATAATTTTTGTGCTTTGAAATGAGAAAAAAAGAAATCAACAATCAAATAATTTGTTTTCACAATCCATGACTCGTTTTTCGACGAAATTTAAAAAGTAAATAAAACCTTGGATCTTTACTAACTGTGGCACTATTACAATTAGCGGTTCGTGACACTTTTTCACATCCAGAAGTTTGGTTTTTCCGTAACAGCGTTAAATAACCGCATAATGAATTTAAGCCCAGTTTGTCTCGTAGTTTTAATACCGAAGGATGAAGTGAAAAATCGCCTTAAATAACTCGACTATCAATTAGAAACGAATAATTATCCGATCCATCATTTTTATGAAGCAATGACTAGTGTTTTGAATGGTAATTCATGAATATATAAGCTACAGAGTTCACTTCTAAAATGTTATCTTACTTTTATAGTAAACCCCTCTGGTATTTACAGAAAGAAAAGAGCGATTACCTTTTTGAGAGTTGGACTCAGTGAATGGAAATGGAATGAGTACTACCTCGGAATCGTCAGTAACAGCACTATACTCCTTAAAACAAGAATTCGAATAAGAAATTTTTAAGTAAGAAAATGCAAAAATAATTCTAAATTTGAAAATCATCACACTGGCTTTCAAGTCAACGCATATTAAATTTATTATAAAGCACAGAAAAGTTCTGATGAGATAAAACAATATTACAAATTGAACGAATTAAATTCCAAAATATGAAAATCTTAATTTTTTAAATTTTTGCTAGAGAATGGGATTTAAAAATAAACCTGGACCAATACTGCGTGCATTTGAAGCGTATCGTTTAGATGGACTAAAGAATTATCAGTTGAAATAATAACAGGCTCATGCGAAGCCGTTGTAACCAGCATGTATTTGCATCCACGCAAAGCACGTGGTATTACAGGAAGACGAGATCCTTTTGGAATGTACAAAGAAACTGGTCCATCACCAGTAAAGACATATAAAAATAAGCGAAACCATGGAGAAACCACCTGCAAATATTTGCCATTTTTTGCAGTAAGTTACAAATTTTTGAAAATAAAACTGGAAAAAAAACAAACTTCTGGAACGACAGTACCAAAATGAGGAACAGAAGACGGCTCTAATAAGGGACAAGCTTCTCCATTTAGTGGAGCCATTGAAACCAAACACCTCAATAAAATCTTGATTCTACTTAAAGATGGTGCATATTATTTTGATAAGAATATAATAAATGAATGCAAAAGAGGAATCTCAAACGAAAATTTTGTAGAAATGCAGTCACAACCTATATGTTTTACTAATAAGACGCAAACGTGTAGAATGATCCAATGACAGTAAGCTCTCTCCTCTAATTAAATCTAATTCGGAAACACTTCTTAATGCGATTATTGTTGATAACAGTGTTTGAGCATGCTCTGAATATCTTTGTGCTTCACCTTCCACAAAAAGTTTGACCTGAATCAACAAACAGTTCTCAAAGGTACCTAACTGCATACATAATTTTGAAAAGTGCTTATAAATATGCAGTTTACAATATCTCTTTCTCTTGCCTCTCATATTAACAATACAAACTTACATTCTGCAGCTCCTCCACAAAACTATCCAATGATTCATCATTTAGCTTTCCAACTTCAAATAATGTTACAGCATGATTTTTCAAGCTCTAAAAAAAACAAAACAGATCATTCAATGTATTAAAAAAAAAATATCCACATGATTAAATACAAATAACTTGTTACTTGCTTCTATGAGATCCTTACAATTTCATACTAACAACCTCACTTATTGGGTCATGAAAAAAATGCATACAACTGATAAGTTTCCCATCATAAGAAAAGCGGTCAACGAAGAATCAAATAAGAACGCGATTCGTCTTGCAGGATCACTTCCACTACTTGGAGTTTGAGATGATAGCGACAATGACTGAAAAAAACAGACCGAAGTTAGAAACTGCAGAGTCTTTACTCTCTCCATGGTTAACAATTTTTGCTTTCCGCAAAGTTAGTAAAATGGTACTGTGCAAGAAGTCGTGAGCGCTCCATTTTTGGCGGCCAATCCCTCCGAACTAGATTCATTTTCATCATCTTCGTCTGCACCAGCAGGTGAACTCAATGAAGTGGAAAAAGCTGATAGGTCTGCTGTTATTGCTGTGGTAGTATCGTCGTCATTTCTGATAAAAACAATCAAGCACTTTGAATAAATTTCCCAAGACCAGAATACTTAACTAAGCTGATTTTCTTAAAAACAGAAAAATGTAGAGGTCAAAATTTTCTCATGAAATTTTTGATGTGGCATGCATTAAACACAACTTTTGTGAAAAAAAAGTAATTTGAAATCTTTCCAAAATACTTTAAATGTAGTACTAGTCATTAAATGTTATTTAATTAGATGCAAAGAAAAAAAAACAAGTGCTTGAATTAAAGAGACATAGTAATGAAAATAATTTCATCATTACATTTAGTATAATGCAGTACCAAGTCACCTTTAACATGATTAAGAAACATTTTTACGAGTCATTCTCGACAGCCAAAACTATAATATTAAAGAATGATTTAATAAAAAATAAACAAGAATTCAATTTGCGACGCAAGCAAAAAAAAGGGGTTTCAATTTATTGAAATTTATAAAGCTTACAATGGAATAGTCATGCGACTTGCCCATGTTACATGCAAAGCAAGATTTTCAAGTCCAGTTACTCGTTTTTTTGCAAAACCAAGTCGACAAAATACTGATATTGCATTCTTCACCAAATACAAATCAATATTTAAAGTCTCTGAGAGCTGCAACCACATAAGTAAGTGAGACTAAAAAATATGAGTAATCGATCATTAATAGGACACACTGTTGTGAAACACTTTTAATTTAAATGAAACTCTTAAAGTTCCGTAACTTTTTAAAGGAAATATTTTAAACCACAAACTGTACCATTTTTACAGTTGTCTGTTCGTCAATTGCAACAAATATTTGATACAAAAGATTTTCAAAATAATCACCCATTACTCGATTCATAACAAAGCCATCCAAAGTTGGGACTGAAAGACATAAAAGGATTTTAAGAAGAATATGTCAGTTTTTCTTAAAGCTATTGCTAAATGTGGTTTATACAGAATTAACTAACCTGCTCAGTCCAAAAAATAAATATTGGTCGCTGACTACGGACAGAAAAATATTACAGGCAAATAAATAGGTGGAAGTGAAGAAATTTAGAAACTCACAAATGATCATGTGAGATTGTACAACGATGCCATATTTATAAGAAATGACCTAACTAAGAAAATATTATTGATGACACGAAACTTTTCAGAATCTGCAAGCGAAATTATCAAACCATTATGAAATATTTTACAATGCTCTACATTAATGCAAAAGCAAGGAAGCTTACCATAAATATGGTCATCGTCGTTTACTGGAACTTCCAAATAAGCTAAGCCTCGATTATAAAGCTGCTGTATGAGTCTGGCATCAAGTGTTCCGACTAACTGCGCGCCCTCATCAATAAGCATATCCAGCAAATCTTTCTCATTTCTACTTAATAACTACAACAATTCAAGTTGATTGTTATGATTATCCAGTGTGCTTATTAGTCAATGATTTTACTGCATTACGCTCTTTCTTATTTCAATTTTTAAGATATATTAATTAGCAAATAAAAATACGGTATCTCTCGATATACAAAAACATATATAAAGTAAAGACATGTCCAAAGTTCATATATAGTGCCTAAATATTACTTTGATATCATTTTCTAGGATACTTCCTGGTGCGACCAGCCACCAAGGTTCAATGTTTACTGGAACAGGTTTCGAAGGTAACAATTCGCGCAATGATTTACTTCTTCGAAATAATTTTTTATTGCAACGATTCTGATTCATCAACTCAATATACTGATTCCTTCCTACTCCTAATAATCTCATAGCATCAGCAGCCGTGAAATTCGGTAATGAGTCATAACTTTTTTCAGCATTTATAAGATTCTGAAAACAATTTCTGCGAAAAAAATGCTTAAGAACTGCCACACGTTGTAACGTAAATGGAACTCACCGCTCTTATTTCATACAAATGAATTCCATGCACCTTTACAATTCATTTTGTCTTACATCTGGGAAAATCATAATGAACAAGAAAATACATAAGAAAGAGATCTATTTGTGAATTATTAACAGAAACTTACCATCATGATGTTGATATAATAACTGAATGGTGTCATTCGAAGTTCTCGTACAATGATATCCGATAAATGATATGGATAAAGCATAAGATGAGTCTCACTGTATTTCAAGAGAATATCATAGTAAGTTTCCTCACTTTTCTTTACATACTTCACTGAAACATTCTACATTAAGATATTTCCATACTTCAGTTTGAAGATTGGATAAAATTGCTTTTCACAGACTGTTTAATTTTAAGCAAATATAAGAACTGAAAAAAACAACGCACAAAAAGAGTAACACACCTATATTACCCTTATACCTTAACTGATTCTTAATGGAATATTCCAACACAAGCTTATCGTACTCCCTCTGCGAATTTCCCAACACAGTTCGGACATCATATGGCAATTTTGACCAAACAATGTTCTGCCTTATGTAATGATCCACATCTTTGTCCGTCATGTAGCCTAAATCTTTACTATAACTTCACTAACACTTACTTTCATTATGCAGACAATCTATAACCATTCTGTTTTTAGATCAAGTACTGAAAACCTCAACTTAAAGCCTGCTGCAAACACACTGCTTGAACTTAATCTAGCAAAGCAGTATTACGAGCAGATATTCAGAAACAATTGTCCAAACTTGATAATTACTGCAGTACTTTTTAGTATTTTTTAACAGTCTCAAAATACGAAATACACAAATGTTCGCAGATTTTTATTGATCATTATAAATTTATACATCGAAAACTCGAAACTCACTTGATTCAAGAGGCATTTATTTTGCGATTTCAGATAAGGAGATCTTGTAGTGACTTTTACCCAGTGTTTATTGCAAATAAAAAGAATTTTGCAAAAAATTGCAAAGGAAATTAAAACAAATAATGCTCACAATGAGTGAGAAATCATGAAAGTTAAGAAGACAATAAAAAGAATCGGAAATCTAATACAAACATAGGCAGAAAGTAAACGGAAAATAGAAGCTGCGATTCGACAAGTATACACACCATTATGCAAAATGAAAATTAAAAGGCGATTCATTCACTTGACTTTTTACAAAAAACATCTGGGTGAAGATTATGTGAACGACTACAATGTACTAAAAAACGATCTTTTCTCCAGAATCTAGCTTTACACAGTTCTTCCGGACACTCGAATAGTTCCCCTTTTAAATGCTCCCTAAATATATGAGCATCCATATTTTTCTTATCAGCATACATGGTCCCACATTTCTTACAACAATAGGGTTTTTCACCTACAAAATCATATGATTAAATTCGGCAGTATTAGAAAAATTTACCACACCAAAAATCCTCCGCTACAAATCATTAGGTATTGAAATAATTTAAAAATTTAAACTTAAAATAAGAACCTGTGTGAGATCGGATATGCCTTACAAGATTACTTTGTATTTTAAAACCTTGATGGCAATAAGGACATTTATACGGCGTTTCCAGGGTATGTATACATCGTATGTGTTTATCTAGAGCACTTTTTTCTTTAGTTCGATGATCACAGAATGAACACTTGAACGGTTTCTCCATCATTTCCTAAAACAAATATATGCAAAAAGAATTAAATAAACTTGGAATGAAATACAAGATATATACATGATTACTTTCAATGAAAGCAATGGAATTACCTAATTAAGTGCATATAACAATGTGAATCAAAAAAATCAAGTGAGGAAAAATTAATTATGAGAAAAGCTAATGCAATTAACACAAGTTTACTTATAAAACAATATCTGATAGACTCATAGTGCTAAGTGAAACTAAGCATGCTAATTACAAAATATTTGCCTCCGATCTAAGTTGTGATAGCAAAGGTAATGCACATAAAAAAACTACAGTAAATAAAGTTACCTCACAAACTTATTTCTGTAGTAAAATGCAATATTATCCATTTAACCACCACTAACTAAGATTCCCTAATAATTTTGAAAATTTAGAAGTGAAAAAATCCGAAAACCTTTTGATCACCTACTATTATAGGTGACACGACCTTTTCAGGCACACCGTAACTGAAGCTTTCCAATGAACGATACTTTTTTACAGGTGGTATATATGACGTTGTTGGTGCACAGACAGCATCACAATTATTTGTTTCCATACCTTTATGATAAATGATAAATTGCTGAGGGTTCGAAACTAAATTTAATTGCTGTAATGCCTAGTTTGAAAAAAGTCTAAACAGCTAATGATAAAGTGCAATTCAAAGTTTTTCGAGTGAAAAAGCATGACGATAATAGTTAAATGCACTGCAAATGAAAATACATGCATTTATAAACTTTAAAAATATATTGTATGACATTACAAAATATAAAAATAGAACTAATAGGCAACTTCATACTTTTTTTCGCTTGCAGCACTAATCGTTTCTCGCTATATGTATGACCCTTACGACCACGATTAGGACCAGAGACAAATCTTTCATAAATGGACATGTAGTCATCAAATGCGGCTTTTGAAGGCGACATTTCGTTTGGGTTCCAATCGTTTCCCGCCATTTGCATTTCATCTAGATAATTTTCTTATCAATCAACGTTCGTAACTAAAAGGGAATCTCTAAAACAGTTTGAAATATATTTTTTAAACAAAACATAAGCTTCATCCAGAAGAAACAACTCTTCCGTAACAATGACAGTAAAAAGCTGAATAATACTCACATAATTCTTAAAGCTAAGTGATTAAGACTTTAAAAAACTTCAACCTGGATCTATATAATGACAATTTTCCACAACGCCATCATTAATGACCTCTTCCATATTGCTGCTACCATTTTCATCATTGAAATTCAAGTCTTTAATAGTAGAAAAATTAGACTCACTAGTTTCTGGATACTCTATTTCTACGAAATCCGTAAATTCACAGGTCACGTCTGTAAGTAAAGATTTATGAACTTTATGTCACTTGAACCGATATTTGGTTTCAATTTAAATCACAGATTCCTTAAAAAAACTATGATGAGGGGCAAAAACAATAAAAAGTTAAATCAAAACTTGCTTTCTATCAAATGGTGTTTCTAATCTTACGTTTAATATTAATTCCAGAAAAATACAAAACCCTGCTTCAAGAAAATCAATCATAAAAAAAGCTAATGCAATCAATACAAGTTTAAGAGACATATTACCGGTATCAGGCATTTCATCCATCTGAAACGCACAGAAGTCTCCATCAGTAATATCAATTAATTCAGAAACACCCATTGCGATTGCAGCATGTCTTAGACCCTTGTAGTCAGTTAATGCAAAAGAAGTTGGTCCATTATAAAAAAAATCGATCAAACTCAATAAATCAGAGCTGAAAAAGAGTAAAGATAACGAGCTAAAACAATGTACTTAAAGAAATCAGTAAAACTTACATGACTAATACCTAGAATCATAAAAAAAGCTGAAATACCTGGTTACACCAGTAATTTCTGGATCAACATCAGCGGTCACAATAGCACTTTTTTCGGTGCCAAGAAGAGCATTTTCAAAATGAGTACTGAATGCGCAAAGTATCAAACGATGACATCGAAGGACAGTTCTGTTCTAAACAAACTCAAAATATAAACTTTAAAAAATCTGATAACAAAACCAGATTATAATGGGAGAACGGCTAACAAAAATATCTATTAAAAAAAAATTCGAACTTATGAGAGGAATGCAACGATGAATTCTAGTCCTGTAACGATGCACAGCAGTTAAAAATGAGCTAAACACAAGCAAAAGTTCATTTTAATGACAAAATTGATTTTAAGTCATTACCTCACTGCATACAAAACAATCCAGAAACTTTTCATGCATTCTGAACCGATTAATAGCTTCCAATAGTTCTAGAGAATGATATTGATTGTTTAATTCTACATTAATTCGAGCTTCTTCACTTTTTAGCAACCTAATTAATGAGAAACTTTCTAGAGCACTAGCCACAAATTGCATTCTGCTCTGAGATCGATTACTGCAGTGTCCACTATACATATAATTTATGATTTCTCGTAAATCCTCCATTTTCAGCCCTTGAATGCAATGCAAATATAAACTTTCTTATTCCAAATGCTTCAATCCCTATTGATTTCTTTAACACAAAAGAAAAATTAAAATATATGTTTAATTTTTTTTTGCACAAAACACGTTAATATACAAAACAAATGGTACCAATAATTTACTAATTTACCCGTAGTTTTGGAATCAATATCCAAACAAATTAGAGCGGAATCGTGAACATTAGAGAGAGCTGTTTCAAAATGCTTGCTGTACGTGGCTAACACAAGACGATGAGCGGATACTGCATAGATACCGTCACTTTGAACAATCACATCCAAGAAAAGATTTGCCTGCAAAAAAATATATCTGTAAAAAAATCGAACATGAGCTGACCAAGTATTATCAGAAAACCAAACCCTAATTAGCAACGAATGAACGTTATACTGTTGGAGAATAAGTGAATAATAATTTCCACTGTTTTGCAATTACTTCTAAGTTATAACGCAATTTAAGACTATTATTTATCTCATAACTGGATTTCTGAAAGATATTAAATCAGTAAAAAACAGAAAAATTACATCACGTAATCTCCTCATATAAGAGAGTAAAATTTCAGAGTGCATTAGAAGCCGTTCTTTTGGATCATTTGAAATTATCGTCCTCTCCATTGTTGATCAATCTTCTGTGTTTCTAAAGAATTTCCTGCACTGATATTATTAGTACTTACTATAAAACAAAAAATCTATAGTCAAATCTGTGTTCAAATTCATAACAACAGTAACCGCTTGCAAATAGTGAAGGACAGCAAACACCAAACGATTAAGAATATAAGGCGTGTCTCATTTCTCATTGCTAGAATCACTTCATTTAGATAGCAGAAGATGCAAACAAAATACATAGCAAATGTTACTCATTCAAAAAATATTCCACTCGGCCCAAGCAATTCAAGTTACATTAAGCACAAGACAAACTTATTAAAACTCGAAACCGCATCAAAAACTCGGAAAGATGCGATCCCGCGGGGCCTTCCACTTGAACTGATATTGTGGAAGACTCTTAAGAATTACTGTACATTATTGGGAGCATAATTTTCCGTCGACAACCCAGTTCTGAATGGCAAACTATAAAAGTAATTGATTGGGAACCCATGTTCAACGTCAACAGATTCTCTTGCGAAATTCATAGATTCAAGGACAATAGCTTTATTCCACTCAAACAAGTCTATTCATTAACTTTTTCAAGTCACCAAACTTATTTGTAGCAAACCAAGCACATGAAATACGTCATATTGGTTTATTTGCGTACAAAAGTTTAACAACAACATATATTAGCAATAAACAACAAACATACCATGCAATGTCAACATAGCAACATATTAAATAGCGTTGAACACTAACAACTGTAGATGATCATTCTTATCAACATTATCTCTACTGAAAAAGCACACAGCGAAAGCCAACAATTTCAGACAAAATTGTAATACGATGAAATAGTTGCACCACTCTTAAGGCAGAGTTTTGTCGAAAAGAAAAAGTTTTGTTACAAAACAAGCTGTAGGTATATGTGACATAACTATGCAACATTAGCTATAATGCAAAAAACTAACTTTCCACACTTTCTAATCGCTAAGATACTTTGAAGGCAATAAATTATAAGTAAAATACAAACACCGCATTTGTCAGTATTATTCGACTACCCTTTTACATTGTGAATATTAACAAAAAACCAGTTTATTATGTAGAAGGATGTAATGAACTAAGGACAAACGTTGGGTCCGGAAACCCAGGCGATAATGACTTCTCAATACTTGAACCTGACTTCGACGAGCTATTGAACTGATCAATAACCCATTCCAATCCTTTCCGACCCTATAATAAGAAACAAAGGCAGTCAGAAATTATGTTGAATATTACGAATTCGCGCACAATAAGTAATATGGTTTTGATTTTTAATTTCACTGTTTGAATTAACGATTCAAGCACTTTATAATGATGTAATACAAACAACATTTAAAAATCAAGGAAAACATCTTAAGATTTTAAGCTCTATAAAAAGTGGTGACTTAAAATGACATATGAATAGAATTTACTTCTTATAAAATACAGAAACCCTACTTTTTCTCATATACATTACTTACCATTCTAGCATTAGTCTCATATATATTAAGGAACGTTTTTTCACAATAGCCTGCAAATGCAGGCAAATCAACATTAACAACAGCTTCTTGCTGTAATATTGTCCTGAAATTATTCACTTTTAAAATTTATAAATCGAAATTTCAACGAGCTGCAACCTTTTACAGATACTGTTTAGAAAAATCCCTATACAAATAATTCCGTACTAATATCAAAAAATTCAATCGAATACCTTTTTTCATCAAGAGGATCTGGTTTATAAATTAATCGCTCATCAACACGTAAGAAGCGCCCTGCATTCATCTAGAAAGTACATTTGAATTAACTCTTACATACGCCAACACGTATGAAAGTAATTTATCTCTAGCTAAATCTTCGCTTAACTGTTTTATACTGGTATATCTGAGCTCATTTCTTCAATAAAAAACATGAATTACAAACAAAATGTACTTACATTTCTTGTAACTAAAGTCATTTCCTTCTTGGTCGGATTAATTTCGGTTACTTCATAAGAATACTGTGTTCCAGAAAACCCTGTCAGCTGTAAAAAGATAGGCAAGTTTATTATAAAATAAGATGAAAATCCAACAAATAATTGACCGAACGAATAATACGGATAGTTCAAATTCGAATTTTCAAAAAATTTGTACCGTCGTCACCCACGTGGGTATTGAGAAACGACTTTGAATGATGCGTTCAGAGCGTAATGAACCATTTATATGCAAAAATTGGCTAAGAATATCAATTCCAGTGATAGCACAATTCATGGGATTCGGATACTTTCGCCATGCTGCACGAGCCACGGTATCCCATGGATGACTGAAAAAGCAGCAAAAAATTCAGTAAGATCTACCGCATAGTAATCATTTCTTTCGTGGATAATGCCCAGAAAAATTTAGTATCAATGAAATAATTCACACTGAAATAGATCGAAAAAATTTTTTACTTGCAATGTAAGGATTAACTGATAAAGCATACTCAAAAACATGTTCAGATGTCCAGAACTTCATAAGTTACTAGTGTCAATAGAATATTGCGTCCCAATGGACGAAAAACCAAGTCTGAAATTTTAGAATCATGTTTAAGTTAGTACGACACTAGACTTGAGATATTGAAATAACGTTTTTGCTATAACGAGAAATGACGCAAAATACGCAATGAATTGAAACGCTCTCCCATAGTTTCACTTCAGCACATACAGATCGTAATCACACGGAGTAATTTTTTTTGCATATGATTCAGAATCAGTTCACACTGCGCCGAGCCGCAAAATCGATAAAGTATGGAACGTACATAAGTTAAGTGCATGTTTGAGTAGAAACTCCTGATGGCTAATTTAGAATATTAATTTTTGGATGTGAGGAGTGTCTAGGCGTCAGTAATGCTTGTAAGGATTTAATTATAGCAGAAGTGGAATACAAAAATTGGAATAAAAGAGGTATTTACTTGTTCATGCAACTGCATTTAGGTTCTAGACTGTACATGACTACATTACGTAAGAAGCAGCACTTCACTGACGGAATCTCTTGATATATGCAAATCTTAATACTGAAAATGGGCTAACTGTTATTTGGCGAATTCTCGTCACAGTAAGCACTGTACTGTCGGAAATGATTACTGTAACAAAAAGGTATCCAATTTATTATGTAATCAGCAAAGAAAAATATATAATCTGCAATTATTTTCTACATTACTTTAATATGCTTACTTAGAAGTCTCTCGAACAACTGTACGTAATTTACGAGTAATAGTCTTTGTTTATTCGCTTCAACTGTTCTTTATGTATAAGTTCATTTTAGCTCAGTGATAAGCTTTTACTTTCACTTATTGTCAGAAGTAATTTTTTTATTTAATTAAAACAGTAATATCTCGTTTATCTTTATTCCGCGCATCGTCTTTACTCCAGCAAGTATGTGATTAGGTGCAGAGTTGTGTACAGTGAAGGTAACAAACTGTA
>UYYF01004336.1:77173-97866 GCA_900618365.1 Thelazia callipaeda | reverse complement strand
AAAGGTATCCAATTTATTATGTAATCAGCAAAGAAAAATATATAATCTAGTATAAAGCATTATTAACAGTACTAAAACAACACGCGTAAATCTAAGCCATCCGATGACGATCTGCTATTATGCATTTCCTAATTTGTGATAAAACACGCAAATACCTTAACTATTACGTATATTACAAGGGTGATTCTGAAAATTTAGTCAAATAACGCTTCCAATTTCAAACAAATTTCGAAAATATACGCTTAATTTACGACTTTCCGTTTGTTTTTCAGTATACATTTTTCTTAGAATTAAAATGTTCCATACTAAATTCTTTGTCTCTTGCAGTGCCACAAGGAAACAAAAGATGTCACTGGACAAGATCTCGTTTGGAATTTGTATTTTATCGTGTCTAAACTCGTAAATCGCCTAATACTGAAGTAGAAGCAATATTTTAAATGCTTATGCAAAGCCTCAATCTAAAGATATTAACTTTTTTGAATTTGACAAAACTCTGCTGAGTACTGTAAGTGAAAAGAAAGAATCGTCGTGAAATATAAGAATGAAAGTTGACAAATATTTTCTAACAAACTAATTGATCTATAATTTTTGTAACTGATTCGGTATTATAATTATTAACATCAATACAGTAGGTAAAAGATAATCCCAGCTATTTCTCCCTGTGACTGCTCCATTTGACAAACCGCAGATCTGAAATAAAAGTAATAGTTTTTATTTTTATGCATATTATGGTAGTGTTAATTATGTTAAGCTTAAGCTATTCCTATCATTTATTAGTATTACAACTAGAATTTGTTCTATAAATTACTATAATTTGTTAAATTAGTGAAATATGGTAATTAGAAATTAATAAATATGAAATTTTTGATAGAAGAAAGTGAAGCAAAATAAATATTCTCAGAAACTGAAGTCAGATTTCCTAACTTTTATAAATTATCATTATTTATACTTGAAGATATACGAACCATTTTCAAGTGTTCCACATTGATGACCTTTCGTTTGATAATTGCTTTTTCTAAATCTTTTATCGTACAGTTATCATGAGATGGACAACCCGGTAATGCCATTTGATATTCTGTTGTTCCATTTTTGTAAAACATCTATATTTAAATGGTATTATTTTAAGAGACTCTCTAATTTTTTAGTCATGCAAAATAATACTTGTATTCTCGAGTTGTGATTGCTACAGTATAATAGTACAGTTAGGTAATGTACCGTAAGTAATATGCTATTATACTTTTCAGGTTGCTAGAACTGTATCAAAAATGAATCTCTATTGCAAAGATAGAAACGCTTGGAGGATTGTGTTCTTTTTTCGTGAATTTTTAAAGTCACTTCAATTGTTAGTACTATTTGATTTTGAGGTACGAAAAAAATCCAAAAGCAGTCACTTTTAATATTTTTTGATTGTCGTCTGTTTGGTATATTTCCATAAAAAGGCATGATGCATATGGAACCAGCAAGTCATTACCAATACCAAAAGCATACATTAAAGCCAGCACAGTACCATCGTGCTAAAACAAAATTTAGCTCGAAAAATGTAGACATTATCACAATGTTAAGCATATTCAATACTTTTTAATTATCTGTCTTTGATAGAGTAAGCAAATTTTTGTAATAAAATTAATAACTGAAACGAATATGTGATAAGAGAAAACATACTGATGAGTAAAGTTTAATTTTTGTTGGGGTGACGGAAAAACCAGAAGATACTTTCAAGGCTGTGTTAATCCAATCACCCATCAGTAATCCACCGCGCATTTGTGCCTTTATTGGTGAATTAAATTCAAAAATTCGATAAATTCTCTTCAATTCATTAATTATATCAATTGTTCTTTGATTATTAAATTCAGGCCAAGTATGATAAACCCAAGTTGGTTGCGTTAAATTATGATAAATCTGAAAATAAATAAATTTATGACTGATTACAAACTCAATTAAGTACTAAATATTTTGTACGATTAATTATTAAATTCACTCTTCAAAATATTATCAAATACTCATATTCATACTCAATTATTTCCTCTGAATCTGCTCTCAATCTTTGCAATACTTACTTATCTGAATGTGAATTCTTACTCTCTCATCCTTCTAAACTAAATTTTCATTGTATAAATTCTTTTAATTGTTGCAATGCTTAAACATTCTTATACATTCTTCATCACAATTACATTTTAATTTGACACTTCTAAATTTAAAAAGATTTGAGAAAGGCATTTATAATTTGCTATCTTCCAGTAATCACTGAAATGTAAAAAAAAAATTATTTTTAAAGAAATGATAATATCAATTTCGATTATTGTATAAATTTAAATTTATGCATGAAAGTAACAAATACAGTATGTTTGTCATATTTGGGATGGACGAAGGAGTAAGTTAGTCATGTAATGTGTACAAAAGTTTGATAGAATAGATCAGATAAAGCGTTTCAAATTTTAATCATATAAATTATTTGCTTTTTTGCAAAAAATTTTTTATTCACTAATTAATATGAATAATTTCAGATAGATGTCAGTTGTTAAGAATGAAAAGGCAGTAAAATATCGCAGAATTCTGTCTGAACGAAATAATACAGCGAACTTCTCTTTGAATATCGTGTAGTGAAGCAGCTTTTTTGAAGTCCATGTTCTTCTGACCAGTCATGTTTGCAAGAAAAGCAAAGAATTTTTCATATTTTCGCTTTATACTCCTTTTAAGTTTGTCATTCTCAATATTTCTTCTGATGTCATATTTTGGACAATTGAAATCGGTTGGTTTTAGCATCTGTAATGACCACAATACCCAATTCATATTCAAATTGAAAATGTGAGAAAAAAATTTTTTGGCATCAGAAATGAATTAATAACTATATAGTATTATGGTATTATTGACAAATTTCTGCTCGATAAACTTATTAATTAACATTAAATAGTTACAAAAATATAAAAGGGATGATAGTAAAATGTTTTAATGTTCCATAATATTTCATATTAATATTTTAATACGTGAAAGTCTTTGATTGCATAAGAAGAATTTGTTCGTAATTTATGTGAAAGTATGAATTTAATAGATCATATGAAATATAAAATGGATATTGTTGATGCAGCGTGAAATCTTTACTAAAAGATGTAAAAATTAATTATTGTAAAATTTAAATAAATATATTTCCAATTTTAATAGTATTAAAAATTAAATGAATGCAAAAGCTTACAGCATCGTTGGGATCAATTGCAAATGGTAGTGGTTGCCACAATTCATCTTGCAACCATATTTCTTGGTTGCTAGCCGGAAAAAATCCTCGGAGCACTGCTAATGCACTAGTAATCGCTCGATTTGATTTTGAAGACACCATTTGTATCTGAAAAGGTTAGTAGTAATTATTTTATTTATTAAAAATTATTTTGATAATTTAAAAATAGTGAAAAATGAGCTACAAAAATTATTTCACTCAATTCAAAATCATTTTAAAAAATTTTGTTGTTTTATTTTTCATTTTAAATTGTAAAAAAGAACTTAAAATATTATTTAAATTTTATAAGAAAAATTAGCTGTCATTAGAATTTTTAATTCAGTACAGACTTACATCGAAAAACTCTATTTTGTAATTCATAATGATTAATCATTTTTCATGAGATTGTGTGTGTGTTTCAAGTTATTGACAATAAAACCAAATAGATATGTTATCAATTTTAAGTACATAAGTAATAATTTTATCTTAATCGCAAAACTTTGGAAGAATAGCACAAATTGTAGCAATTCATTTCTGGGGTTATAAAATCAGAAATCAAAAATAATTTTACCTCTGTAGCATTAAATTTTTTAATAAATGAAGCGTATCGTTTTCGGAAGTATTCTCCAAGTTGGTACATTTGCATAATGCCATTCTTAAATTTATTTCAGTACTTTCTTTTTTGCCAAGATCGTTTCGTCAATTTTTTTCAAAAATTTATTCGAAGAAATGTTGTGAAGGGATAGTATCAGACGGAATGAATTCAGAATGCAAACAATAATATATAAATAAGTAAATTAATCATTGAAAACAGTTTAGATTGAAAAATGAATTCATTTTGGATTTTGTCTGATGCAAATTTTTCGTTTTTGTTTAGTAATTAGTCACAACTATTGCATGACTAACTTACTTTCAAACAGTAATATATTTTAAGCTTTAATTAAAAAATCGAAAATGATGAATAATATGCAAGAATAAGAAAAATATAAAGTATTAAAAGTAAACATTAGTCAGTTGACCCCATCCTCTGGGCCATGAAGTTTCAGTGTACCGGTCAATGGGATAAGGTAGATTATTAGGTGCTCGATCGCCATGTCTCCAAATTGCTTGAACATAAATTATCTCTTCTTCCATCTCAATATAGCCAACGAATATTACCAGCAAGAGGAGATATGTAATTAATTGTCGCATAATTGCTTGCCGCCTTAATTCACTACAAATTTTTTGTATAATTACGTAGTCACTTGTATTTGTTGTGCTGATGTGTAGTGTGGTGCTAAGATGAGAAATAATTATCAAATGAAAGCAAAAGAGATTTGTGTTCGAGCGCATTTGAAAAAAATAATAATTAATTTTCGTCATAAAAAAAATTCTTTTTAACTTACATTTATTGCATATGCGTTAGAATTACTTTGTGTTGATTTACTTTAAAATTGAGATTGTGGAAAAAAAGAATTTATAAAAGAAACTGAGAACGTTTATTAAAGTTGTTCGTTCACTTGCTTTGTAAAAAGTGAATGAAAGTAATTAAATATTTGGTATTTATTTCAATTATTGCATTTTTCTTCCAATTACACACATTTTATTTTATAAATTTACTTTTTCACATTAAACGTTTTAAGAAAATGTCCAAAGTAAAACAGAAAAAGTCTGAGTAAAATAAAGTGTTATCATTCATATTAGCACTGTACAACTTTTGTAGAAATTTTTGTACATTATTTTTTTATCGAATTTTTATCATAATTTTTCACTTAGATTTTTTCATTCTTAACTTTGAAAATTGATAATGTTATCAGCAAAAATAATCTGAAAGGAAAATGAAGAAAATATTTGTGTTAAGTGAGTAGATAAATAAACAATTTAGTGTAGTGCACAATTTTAGTTAGTGGAATTGAAACATAAAAGTGTGCATTGACGCACAAGTGCAAAGTGCAAAGTGCAAAATTCTTTGCATCCAGCGATATAATCTGAAGACAGTGCCAGTGTTGACGACTACCTAAGATAAGGTATGAATGGAAAGTAATTGCATTTTTCATAATTACTTTTATTTAGCTTTCAGCGTGAATCCGCAAGTCATAAAGTAGTTACTTTGTTTTGTACACAATCGATTTATCTTTGATTACGACAAAAATAGTTCATCAAATATTCCAAGCAACAATTACATAGAAAATTTATTGAAGAAAAAATATTGCTATATATATGTTGTTATGTTAGCAAACAATATATGACTAAGAAAGTTTACATTATGTATCATATTAGCATCATGTATTATTAACCTATCCTATATATATTATCTATCATATTAACCTATATTATATTGTGATGCAATAAAAAATAAAATAAACAAAGTAAGAAGTTATAGTGAGTATTTTTTCAAAAAGTAATCTCTCAAAGTATATCACAGCAATGCAAGCCTGACATTGCTGATTTTTGAGATATTAAAAGTAGTAGAAAAATTTACAAATGATAAAACCTGGCTTATTTTCAGCATTTCAGCATTTCGAGACCACAGAGATTTCTATTACTGCGATTACTTCAGATCAGGTTTTTTTTTCTCCAAATATGTAATAAAAATTGTGTGAAATGATTGGCTCCGCCTAAAATTGTCTAACTTAACTTTTATATTTATTTAAACGCATAAATTATAAAACTCAATACTTAAATTCTTTTGTATAAAGCAACAACAAGTTGTGGATATTCTTGCTTGCCTCATTTTTAATTTAATAAAAATGATTAATGTAATTAATTAAAATGCTACAACATGATAACAGTAGTGTTGCCTTTGTGAGGCATTTTGTTTATAATTCTCAAATTCGAAACAGTGAAACAAAATACTAACTCTTCAAACAAATTTATTACTTTTCAAGATTACTCAGTAAGTAATATGAAAGTTAGATTAATCTAAGTGGAATACAAAATGCTGTAAAGTCAAAAAAAGAGTAGTCTTGAGACATTACTGAAACAATTTTGGCTTTAATTTATATATGCAATTAAATATTCATTAATCATATCTACGAAAATAACCTCTGCGTGTTGTTGTGATCAGTAACAATTATTTATTAATTATTAATTTGTAGTACTAGTCTAATTCTGTGGCGTAGATTATTTAGTCTTGATTAAAGTCTGATATAATTTTATATGTTTATTTTTCTTTATTAGCAATGTGTAATAAATTTTTAACTGTGTGTACATAACAGTTGAATTACAGACAATTGAATTAACGAATTAATTACTTCAGTGATATTTAATCTTTCATAGATAAGGAAGGTAATTTGTTTTAAGTAAAAGATCAGATGGAAATTTCGAAAAAGTAATGTACTCACATCGCAAATATTACCTTTCAAAATTTCTTGTCAGCTAACATTTTCAAATACTAGCAGTAATCAGTTATAGAATACAAATATAAAATTTTAAATAATTCAATTATCTAGTAGAGTTTATTTAAATTATTCTATTCAACAAATTCACTCACTTTACTAGAAAAATAGAATTTGGTCATTTCCGATAATTACTATTTTGTGCTTTCGCTATTAAAGTAAATAATAAGCTAAAAGACTAACAAATCTCACATCTTTGCAATTACTAGATATTACTAAATGTAATTTAATTTTATAATGTCTTTTTTAGCCGCGTCAGTTCTATGCTAAAATTGAAATGATCACTATAGTTTGGATTTTAAATTCCAAAATAATTTTTCATATTTTTAAGTAATCAAAAATTTTTCGCATTTATTGCATACTTTCTGACAGTGAATAAAAATTTTTCTTAAAATTCAAACTATGAAAATGAGTAAATTCTTAAAATTATTGCATTGTAAGTGAGCATATTTATTTTAATTATACATTCTTAACTTATGATTAATTTTCTTTTCGGTCGCAGCTTATAATCATTGCTTTAATTCATTTCTTTGTTGTATTCTTTTAGCTAATTCTAATTACTCTAATCTATTAAACTTACGCATTTGCGCTTGTTACCTTTAATAATTTAAATGCTTTGTAATATCTTTGCTTGAGAAGCGAAAAATCTTCTTCTTCTAGTCTTCTTCTAGCAAGACATTATAAATTCTTCGTAACAAAAGCAATTCAGACCGGTTTCTCCCATTTCAAAAACGCAAATCATTCATTTGCTTGCATTCGCCTTCAATTTGATCAAATCTGCGCGGACGGCCTCGCCCTCATTTGCATTTCAGCAAGTGATCGTTCCACCATCGATTTCCATAATGGTTGCATCGCACATATTTTGCATTAATTTGCACATTGCTTTTAATTTAATCCACAAAATTCAAATAATCAAATTGTATTTGTAAAGTAAACATAAGATTAGATATAAACTGAGATTACTTCTAATTTTGGTCATAAATATGTTATTACGTTGCGTTATTATTCAGCCTAACGTGACATGCGTGATATCATTGGGATAATTTTGTCAATTGTAATAGTCAATTGTTCGCATGTCAATTTATCTCAGGAAATCATTACAAAGGTATTTTAGTCAACTTTTATTTCTTTTATTTGCAATATTCACTAGCGATTTGCTCTCAAAATAGCTATATGCTTAAGGCAGTAACTTTAAAATTTTAGCCCGAATGATTCTTTAAACTGATTAGTTAGTTAAGCTCTTGCTTGTATTATTACTTTCCAAAAATAAATCTCTTCTAAACAATTTGCATAAATAATTTTTCGTCGCCTCTCAATGTTATCTATTGGTATGTTAATTAGAACAGTGTTGTAGCATACGATAACAATTGCAGGACGATGATGTTCACAAGTATTTCCACTATTTGTGGTGTCCATCTAAACTTGTCGGTACAATGTGTCCAGGTTTACTTTAATTACTTACTGTAATCGTTTATTAATTTTTGTTTAAATACTTGAGTGTTGCAGTTCAAAAATACAAATAAAAAATATGCATATTTATTTCAAATTTTTTGTATAAAATTTGAATTTTCAGAAAATTCACTAACATATTACTATTACTGTTGTGGTGATTTGAAAAATCGATGTTGCTATACTACAAGGACATGGGTTACTTTACTTGGTCTTATGGTACCTTTAATTGCCCTTTTAATAGTTATAATTTATTTACTTAGAAAATTTGTTTGCACCAAAAAAGATGAGTACATTGCTGGACAGAGACAATAATCATACTTTTTTGCAGTGTTTTGTACATAAAAATTTGTATGCTTTTCAAGTTTTGTTGTTTTGATTTTGGATTAAACTGGAACTAGCTAAGGATTTGACCTTTTTGGTATTGCTTTTTTTAATAATACAAAATATAATTTCAATAAGCAAAAATATATTATTGTATTATTTTCAGTAAAGAAAAATATATTATTGTATTGAGTGTAAATTGTTAGCGATCTCAGTGTTATAAATTTTATTTAATTGAATAAAATTTGGGCAACTTTAAATCTAATACATACACATACATTTCAAGCAGAAGCCATTTTGAAAATGATCAAAGCTCGTATTTATTTTTGCAGAAAGTTATTTCCGTTGTCTCAAAATCTGTAAATATTTAATAATATTTGGAATCATAGAGTATTCAAGTCAATGGCAAATGATAACATTTTTGAACAAAAGCAATAATTATTAACCAAGTTTGGATAATGTGTACAAAAAATGCACATCTAACACTTTTTTGATAAAAAGTCTAAGACTTTTGATCAATTAAATATTATTCATTTTTCTTAGAAAATTTGATTTTAATATCTTTGAGCAGTCATATATTTGCATAATTTTGCATGTGTTTAGCTGATTTTTTTCAGATTTCTTCTACTTCATTCATTCATTCATACGACTGAGCAGAAAACATAAAATAATGCAAATAAATATAAATTTATTACGATTAACTCGGAATACTGTAATTAGTAATCATTAATGACTACAATAAGATTCAAATTTAATTATAATCATTTGCTTGTATTTTGCTACTGTATTTTTGAAATTGTGATGTTCATAAATAGTAAACATGAATTGCCCATCTTTTTCTGCAGAGGTCAAGGAAAAATCATTTCATAAAATTAACTTACTAATAAGATAATAAGTAGATCTTAAAACTAAAATTTCCTCTACCTGCGATAAAAATACGTTAATAGATTATTCGTCGTGATTGAAAATTAGTAATTCAACAATGCCCCGCATCAATTCATTTCCGCATTGAAACAATAGAATACAAGTTATTATTATCATTTTTCATTATCATTTATCATTATTATTATTGTTTATTTATTTATTTATTTATTCATTTATCTATTTAATTTTTCATTATCATTAATTGCTATTATTATTTATTTATTTATTTGTTATTATAATTGTTATTTTTTATTATCAACCTCAAACAATAATAAAAATATTGCTGAAAAATAAGACAATTTATTGCTCGATGAGATAGATATATTAGCACTTTGCTATTTTGAATAATTCTCAATGGCATCAACAATTATTTATAAAAAAATTATTGCTAAAATAAGTGAAACAAATGCTTATTGCAAGTAAACTATAATTTTTTGAGCAAATCCTGCTTGTTTCTAAAATCGAAGAAATTGTCGTTAATAATGTCGTCTTAGTAAAATCAGCAGCACTGATATGTGCTCATAAAAACTTTACAACATAATTAATTTAATATATTGTAATTAAGTATAATGTGATTGCTTCATCGATGGCTAAGTATACAATTGCTAGCCATTATATTCCATTCATAAATTTCATTATTCATTCATTTTCGTTTGTTATTTTCTGGCATTAATAAAAAATAGAGAATTATTATTTAGTTTATAATTGAAACTTATTCATTTTTAAGTATTGTTTCTAGCAATTTTAATGTTAAATTGCAAGAAAAGGTAAGTTCTTGAAAGTTTTCGAATTATTTGAATTGTAAAGTTTTCAAATTATTTGAATTGTAAAGTTTTCCAATTATTTGAATTGTAAAGTTTTCAAATTATTTGAATTGTAAAGTTTTCAAATTATTTTTTCTTCTACTGAAATGTATAAAATAAGTTTTCATTCTTTTAATTTTTGAAATTAATTCTATTATATATGGTAGCTAAGGTGTCACCCAGTGCAGGTCAATTAATGGTTATTCAGTTTATAATAAAACTTCACCTCCTTCGTTTTCAGAATTTTTTTCTGTTCATTAAGCACCTTTGAGGGTAGCAATTTCAGACTTGCCTGATGGATTTATTGAAATTCTTTCAAAAGTTTCTAAAGCATTGTGAGAATTAATACGTATAACCTCAAAAGAAATTGTAATAATCTTTTGTCTTCAACATAAATTAAGCAAAGACACATTCGCAAATTATTCTTCAGTTCAATGCATTTATTATATATCTAAATGAAATGACAGCTTTATTTTGCTTTAAAAATTAGATTGTCCTTTTCATCACACATAACTTTTCAATGCTGACAATTTGATAAAAATCAGTACTATCGTTTAAAATTTTATATTATTTAAAGACAAAAATTGTGAAGAAATTTGCTTTTCTGACCATTATTTGCTAATAATTACACATTTTGGTATCAAAATTAAGTACTAATTAATTAATTAATTAATTAATTAGCAAAGTTTATTATCGCAAACACATAAAAATGAGCTTTTAAGAACAGAAAGTATAAAAAGTAAAAAAACTATATTAAAAATGCTAAAAACTTCGACTGAAACTCAATCTCCACATCAATCTTCCTCAAAGATTATTTAATTGTATGGCTGCTTTCGCATGTCACAACCAATACTTCATTTTCGTTGCATTTTTATAATAAGTCATTATTTTATTAAAATATTTCTATACTAAATTACATGAAAATAAGAAATAAACTTATCTTAATCTTAGCTATCAGTTAAAGTAAGTTGAAAAGTATTCCAAAATGTGGTATCTACTCAAATTTTAATTTCATTCCCAATATATAATATGCATTTTATAGCTTTTACTCAAGTAAAAATTTGCTCTAATAAAAGCTCTATTTAATTAAGAGCAGTCATTACATCAAATTTTATCAGTAATTACTGATTAAAGTCAATCTATCACTAAAAATGCAAAATTCATATATGGAAGTGAAAACCGGAAAGGATGTGAAACTTTAGCACACCTGAAAGCCGACTATCATGTAAAAATTTAAATAGATTAAAGTCATATTTTACAATACACTGACATCATGCAAATAAGCAATTAATCATAGGAAAATAATAATTTTTGATAATTTTTTCAGTTTTGATTCATAATTTTGTAATTAATCACTTTCTCGATATCAGACAGACAAGCTTTTTAATGACTTGCATATATTAGTAAATAAAGTCAGTGCATGTTTGCACTTCTTGTTGTCTTCTTGGATCTAAAAATGATAAATCTGATTCCACATTAGCAGTAGTCCGTTGCTGAGTACTAGAAGTTTCAGCTACTTGTCGTGATGATTTATTGCCGCTTGTATTTTCTAAAAATTGTTCTCATAATTTACAAAGATACATTTTAGATGAAAATTTCAAATATAATATTATAAACATATTTGAAATTTTAATAAATAAAAGTTAGATAACGCAAAGTTTTATTTCCAAAAATATTTATTAAAAGTTGAATAAATGTTATCATTCGTTCAAACCCCATGGCACTGAGTTATTTGCATGATCTAAACGTTTCACTTCCACCACATCATCTAATGATGCTCTGCCATTTGTCTAAAATTATTTATTAGTGATAAATATATTTTCCATTTTATTAAGCTTTGCGCATTAATCGCATTATTAATAATATTTTAGTCATTTATAATCAGAATAATCTTAATTAAGTAAACAAGTGCTTAATTACTAACCTATTAATCATCCACATATTTTAATTTATAGAAATAACTTGCTAGTTCCTTCTAAAACTATCAAAAGTATTGCTGAGAAGATATTTTGCTTCAATTAATCAAAAAATTATACTTCAGCGTACCAGCGATGAAGAGAGAAAAAAATTATTTTAAAATAAGTATGCAAAAAAATGATTGCAAATTACCTGAGTAGAATCGTCAACTTTATTAGAAGCAGTATTTTCTGCTAGTATAGAAGATGGAGAGACATTTTCAGAAACTTGACCTTGGGAAGGACGAATGCGATGTTTTTTAGTTGATGTTGGCGTAGCCGCTTGTGAAGAACCACGTACTGATGATCCTGGATAAAAATTATCTGCTCTCATGCTAGACAAATGTGGTGGTGGTATTGGTGTACCTGAAATAATCTTAGTAATAAAATTTTAAATTAATTTTTTAAATACATGAAAAAGTTCTTATGGTTAAACAGTATCTATTATAATGCTAATGACAAAAGCATTCATCAAATTTGCTTTATCATTTAAACATTCTAATTATTTTATATAAATACATGCATAAATAGTTAAAAAATTTAGCAATAGAAAGACACCAGAATATGGAGTACTGTAAATAGCATCAGTTTGTGTTGCATAAATTTGTTCTGGAATAGAAGTTGCAACCATTATAGGTTCAATTATTTTTGATCTGCCCAATGTGCTTGTTTGATAGATTTCTTCAACATATTTTTCCCGCCTTGCACAACAACAGCAAAATCGAGCCAAGAATAATGCCAAAAGTAATGCCAATATCAGAAGTAAAATGCTAAGAGCTAGTAGAAGCCCAAGAATTGACTGAAATACAAATTTTTTGTAATATTTTTTTTAGATAAAAATTTAAATTCTTTTTGTTGAATAATATACAAAAATTTCCGCTAAAATAATAAATTGCAATAAGTATGTTATTTGATTATTTTGAATAAATTGTTTACGATGTTATCAAGTATATTCAAAGCAGTGTTATGACTGTGAAGTAGGGATTATTTGTGGGAAATTTTTTGATAAAATTTCAAGATAATTTTTGTATTAACAAATTAAAAATTACTATATGAATATTTTTTAAAATTTAATTGAGATAAAAGTTTATAAGTATTATTTTTAATGTAAATTATTTAAATGATATTATAATACGGAGTGAATAGCTCATATTACTATTTTATAATTCATTAATTTCATTTCATTGATAATTTATTTTTAAATGATTGCATTGAAAATGCCAAGAAAATGTGCCGGAGGGAATATTCTTACGGGTGATTTCAATAATGGATATGAATCCTACACAATTTCATCTTTTATCCCTTATCATATAGACTGGTTTGTTTCTATCTGAAAATCCTTCAAATACAAGTTTAAATTTCGATTGTAAATCTGTTGTAATGAATTGTTTGCAAAAATAAATAGATTCTGAAGAAGTTATTATTTGCAAAGAATTCATGAATATGAAATTTTTTGTGATACAATTGCAACCACTGACATAGTATTTTAGAAGAATTTCATCAAAATTTTTGCATCAAAACAATGACAAGTGATCAACTATTAATTCTGAATTTAATGCCTTCAGAATATCAAACATTTTAATACTATGACTGAGAACAAAAACTTTGTTTATTTTGAAGCTAAATAAGTATCAATCAAACTTTATTATATGTAAATTTGTTGTTAGGCTATTTCGCTTTGTAATTTGCTAGTGAATATTACTTTGCATAATTGTATGCTTTAACGTTTTAAATATACTTTCCATTAATACTCCCTTTATTTTTGCATTTTGGATAATTTAATTCAATTATAACTTTTGCACTAAAAGGCACTTTTATAGAAAGTGAAGCATTAATTACATTAGTAAAAATTGAAGTTTTTTCCTACAATAAATGTTTGGAAGAAAATTTTATTGGAAAATAATGAAATATTACTACATTTTGATAGTAAAATAATCATGAATTAAAAAAAACTGTTACTTAAAATTTTTTTTGGATCAGTAAGGTAATAAGCAAAACTTTAATTAAGCGGAAAAAATTATGAAGTAAAGAATACCATCCAGCTTTCATTCTGTTGGGCTTCTGCTCTTTGTACGCTCTCATAATTTGATAATAAATATTGCAATGCCAAAGAATCATACGAAAGCTTATCTGAAATTTTAATCAAACTTTAATATTTGTAAAAATATCAAAAATTAAATTTATTTACATGAAAGTTTACTGGCACACATTTGCTCTCAAATTTAGCAATGCTTACATTTTGATGACAAAAAATTTGGATTAAAATATATTTAATTGTGATAATACAGTTGTGATTGCTTTTATTATTTGCTCATTTGTACGTATTTAGCATTTATCAGAAGATTTATCAGTAGTTATCTTTCACATTGAACAGGTTTTTTCAAGCATAAAAAGTATTAATTTAAAGCAAAGAAATTTATCTTTCGATAGGTTTAATTTATTATATAATTTATTTAATTTATTTGATAAATTTTTGTAATTAATTTGAATCATAATTCATGGAATTATGGAATGAATGCAATATGTTAGAAGGCATTTTAGACTTTATTAACAAAAAGTAGAAAATAAAAGATGCATGGGAAAAGATTAAGATTATCTGATATATTTGAATACTATTTCGAGAGAAATTTAAACAAAGAATCCATCTGTCTCCAATGCAATTCAGTGAAATTATTAATAATTCTGAGAGACAAAAGGATTCAAAAGTGTTCACAGATGACTACATCAATTCAGAATGATCCAAATTGATCTATTCAAAAGAAAGTATGCAAGCAATTTAAGCATTAATTATTAATATTATTCATTAATAGTAAAATTTTATATAGCAAAACTTTCAAAATTTATTATTATTAGCAAATGAATGTAACCATTTATCCTGCCTGACATTATAATTGTTTTAAGCAAAGGCTAGCATATTATCTAATAAATATTGAATATTTTAAAACATTAATTAATCTGGAAAAAAAATCAGTGCTCAGAGCATACTTTTTCTTGAATTTTCATCAATGAAGAAGAACAAAAATTGCAGAATTTCATGAAAAAGAGCGAAAAACGAGTACCAAATTTTCATAAATATTAACTTGTAAATGAAAAAAATTTTAAATTTTATTTTCTGTGACAATTTTAAAAATTTTTTCTGAAAAAATTTAGCACATAACATTTTATGAGTAATATTTATAGCGCTGAGGCATTTATTCAATGAGTAATAACTATAGTTTCAAGGCATTTATTTATTTATTTATTTATTTATATTGTGAATAAATAAGCTTTTGAGAAGAAAAAATAAATAAACACTTACTTGTAATAGCCATTCTACGAAGATTTATCTGTTCTCGAGTATTCAGAAACAGTAGTGAACCATTATGGTGATAAATTGCTAACTGCAAGTATTAGAATAAGCTAAAATAATGATTACTTTTATACAAACTACTTTTCATTTTAGCATAAATTAATATGTGAAAAAAGTAGCGAAGCACAATTCAACAATAATAAATAAATAATGAAGTGAGCTAATGGTATATTCAAATTATTTACTTTAATCAAAATAAAAAAAGCGCAAAAACTGCCCCTAGCAAATTAAAACAAAATATTACCAATGCTAATATTATAACATACAATATTAGCATTATGCAAAATGATTATTAATTTTTTCAGACTTTTTCATATGATGTATGTGATTCAGATTTATTAAGTGTCAAATAAACTGACAGTATTTTAAATTGTATCTAAAATACAACGTGCATTAATTTTAAACTTAAATATTCATTGATTATTCTATAGAATTTAGTTTCTAGTAATAAAATTAAATCAAGTTTAAAGTTTAAAAAGCTTAAAAAGATAAAAAATAGAACCTGGTTTTTGTCTTTGATATAAATGATAAAAAGTCCACCGTCGCAATGAATATTGCCTAATTCAATATCTTCATAGATCTTCTGAGCAGTTTTATTCAATGTTTCATTACTGTTTAAAATTTTTGTAGAATTTGTTACCAGAAGGACACCAATATACCTAACAAAGTGATTAAATATCCATAAATGAGTACTAAAATAAATTTCGTTTTACAATTTTTATACTGATCAAATCTCTAAATTGCATCAAAAAAATAAAAATTTTGGATTCCACAAGCAATTTTCAGTCTTTAAAAAAAAGTTATATATTCAAATTTATTGCTGACATTAATCAAAAGTTGTGTGAAAAAATTATTTATTGTAGAGATTATTGACATTAATTAAAAGTATTGTTGACATTAATTAAAAGCAATAATGACAAGTGTCAAATTATATATTATAAAATATGAATTAATTTGTATTATAAAATATGAATTAATTTGTATTATAAAACATGAATTAATTTGTATTATAAAACATGAATTAATTTGTATTACAAAATATGAATTAATTTGTATTACAAGATATGAATTAATTTGTATTACAAGATATGAATTAATTTGAAAATAATCATTTCTAAGTGATTAAATAAAATTTAAATAGCAAAGCAAAAACGAATGAAAAGAAAGAATGTATTCATTTCAGGAATTGAAAAATTTATTTTCAATGATTATAATAATTATAAGTAAGCGAGTGATTTTAGACTGAAAAATAATCTCGAAAAGAGCACAATTTAATTCTCCACAAAGATGAGATTAAAGAATATCTTGAAATGGGATGGATGTGTAGAGTGGAGCCAATTGAAGAATTATTCTTTCATTGAAATGTTTGAGCAAAAAATTAATACATTTCTCTAAAAGGGAAGGAGAAGAACACGTAATATTGGTCAAGGCATTGTGTAAAGTAAAGTATTTATTTTTTTTCTTTTTAAAAAAAGAGTTGAAATAAAATTATAGAAAAAATCGCCTCTTTGCAATCATTATTTTCTCTTAAATAAATATAGCAAAAGAGTAGTAAAACTCTGAAGATTGCATTTTTGATCTAAAAATATTTGTGATTGAAAACATATTAATTATTATAGTATTAAATATTAGCATTACTGATAGCAGTAGTAAATAATATTTATTTGATATGATATTATTTTGATAGTAATATGTGATTAATATATATGCAAAAAATGCAAATATTTATAATAAAAATATTATTAAAATTATTTTAAAAATGACTTTTGATTACACTTTCTTACTGCAATGTATGCACAATAATAAACAACTTAAGAATTTTTAAACTACTGGCATAAAATTTTTTGTGATAAATTTAATAGGTTAAGAGTAAATTAAATTCTATTGCAAAAATGTAATTAATGATTAATAAATGTAATTAAAATAAAATAAAATAAAATAAAACCTGTTGTTTCCATCCGTTCGTTGACATCCATGTTCACATTTGCATTTCACTTTTTGCTGTAGTTCATTCAAGAGTAATGTAAGTTTTTTTTGAGTACGTAATGCAAGAGTATTATTCACATCGCATACTAATAAAGAACGGCCAAATCCGTTTGATTTGCATATTTTATAGTCATCGAGTACACTTACAGCATTAGCTTCAGATTTTAACTACAAATTAACTTAATAAGACGAATATTTTATCCGCAGAAAAACTGAATAAAATATTTAGACAGTCAATCTGTGCCTAAATTGTTTTATTTTATGAATAAGTTTAATTTCATGTGATATTTAATTTTAAAAAATTTTGTTTTTATTATTCAGTTTTAGAGGAACATTGAAATTTAGTATGTAAATTACCATATTTTTTGTTTTATTATAAACTAGCAATTAATAATATTTATATATCGAATATAAGCGCTATTGAACATTATTATGTAAAGGAATAAAGATTCAGTATTACTAAAATTAAAAAATTAAAGTTCGGTGTTACTAAAAAAGATTAAATTAAATCAGTAAAATTTTCTTTCTTCTGCACTATCAAATGTAAAATTTGTTGTTTATTTTTATATTCTTCACAGTATAATTTACAATTTTAATTAAAAATTTGCTTATTTGAATTATCTTACTTGAACACATATGCAGTGTTACACATTTATATGATAAGAAATCCCCAAAAGATTTTTAAAAAAATTTTTCTTAAATTTAAATAACAAAAACACTTTCGTTATTACCCTCATTTGCGCTAAATTTCTTTCTAAAGAATAATGGAAGTCCGAAAAATTAACAAATTTTTGACTTCTATGAATCAGAATGCTTTTTACAAGTGGTGCTGCTGACCATCACACTGGACAATGTGAAAAAAATCTATGGAAAACTAGTGATGCATTTCAATTTATTCAGTACTGAATTAATGTTTTTTGATAAAATTTAGGTTTAAATTATTTGTAAAGTAACTAAATTTTTTTCTGTAAAAAGTTAACTTTCAAAGGTCAAAGTTTCGATTATATCAATGACAATTTGTTTAGTTGAAGGTTAAAAATTTTTTACTTTAGTAATGTTTTTAACAAATTGCTTTATAAAGTCACTGATTACTTTAATATCTTTATCCTTCGAGCAAAAATATTTTGTGGTTTAAAAGTTCAACAATAAAATGACCTAAAAAATATTGATTCTTCTGAGAATATCGTGAAGAAAATTGATAACAAAAATTTACGCAAAAACAATTTCCGTAATTAGTGCAAGAATCAAAAATGATATGATATTGAATATCACAAAATTTTCCAGTACTGTTAAAAATCTTTGCAGATCATTTTTCAATTTGATCTGATTACAAACCGATCAGCAAAACAAACTGTCATTGATATACAGTCGAGGATTATGCAACTGATTCTAATTTGAACAAAAGCATTCAGAATATGTAGTATAGCAAGATATAGTATTGCTGAGGAAAAGCATCAATTGCTTTCAAATATTATTTCTGTGCAATTTATTATTTAGTTCAAAAATATCATCTTAAAAATAAATTTAAATTTCAAGAAAAATAGATTTAATCAGATAGTAAAAGAAAGTTAGTGAAGAATTTTGTTGTCATGAAAATGTCACTAAAAGTTTTCTCATAACTCTTTTATTCAATATTTTTTGCAGTTTAATGGAAAAAATACTAAATATAAATTTAGTATTGACTATCAAAGTCCATTTAGCTTTAATAATTCATTTCCAATAATTTATTCAGTTCTAATTCAAGTTTGTTGTAATGCAATGACAATTTACTCGTACAAAATAATCAAAAATTTTCATAAAATCAACTAATTAAAACTTAGAATGCACACTGACACTGCAATCTTTTTACTATTTGGTTATTACTACAGACAAAAAAGTAATTTAAAAATTTTACAAATTCAAAAAAATAAATTTAAGTATTTTTCGAAATTTAACAGAGCAATAAATTTAAATTCGCATGTAATGTTTGAAAAATTTTAGGCTATTTTTCTCAAGTAATAATGTGCATAGTAATAGCTTTTTTTGAAAATAAAAAGTGACAAATTTTATGATACACGCAAATAAGTGAAGTGAAGCAACACGTTTGAAGAAAGTAAAAATGGAAAAAGAAGAAAAGAATAATTTTTGGAAAAAAAATTTTTTTGAACATAAAAAGTAAAAAATTTCTTAGCAAAATAAGAACATAAAATTTTCTCCAAAGAAATATATTTATTTTCTACATCGATAATAGTTTTTCTGAAACAATACATAAATTCTCAGTGCAATGCTTGAAATGTCTTTTTTGGCTTTTACAAAGTAAGCAATTATTTGAAAATATATTTCAGAAAAACATTGATAACAAAGTATTTTACAAAATAACTCTCAAATATTATTTGCTTTGTTAAGTATTCAAAATAGAAATTCAACCTTTCTTTGCTACATTTAAGAAATTCAACCTTTCTTTGCCACATTTAACTGAAAAGTTATTTAATGCATTTATTTGACTTATTGCTTATTTATAATAATTAAATTAAAATTAAAGTTTTCACAGAAATAATTTTAGTCAAAATAAAATCTAAAAAAGTAAAGTGTCAAAAAAAATTTTGAATTATACAATTTTTTACTTTTTACATGTCCGATATTTCTGTTTTTCAGTTTTTTTTTTTGACTTTTTAAAAAAGAATTAAAAAAAGAGGGGAAAAAGACTCTTTCAAACTCAAATTACTTTTTTGCAAGAATAGAATTAGCTATTAAATTGTATAATAGACGATTGCTTATTGAAAAATTTACAAAAAAAAATTATACTTTTTTAAAAAGGGCAAAAAATCATTAGAATTTTTGGTTGCAATATTTGAAAAAAAGAAAAAAAAGCGAATATTTTACTTTATTAAAACTATTCAAGATGAAATAAAAACAAAATTATAGCGTAATAATAATAACAATAATAATAGTAATAATAATAATAATAGTAATAGATCAGTTCAGATAATGAGAAGCTCACATAATTAGTAAGCACTGATTGCTTTCTCTTTCGTATTTACTTTATTATTTTTCTCACAAAAGTTTTTTTATTAAGTGTCAAAAAGTTTTATTCATTGCATTTAGCTTAAATTATTTATTAAAAGATTTACTATGAAAAGTAAGCAGATTATTATTAAGATTCAAAGATATGAAAAGAAAAATAAAGCAATTTAAGGCGATGAAAAAAAATTTTTAGTAAAAATAATAAGAAGGAATAGAAAGAATTGAAAATACAAAACTAACATATAAATGAAATGTTGAGTGAATAATAATGATGACGATGAAGAAACGCATCATCGAAAAGTTGCAAATGATATA
>UYYF01004336.1:34023-76619 GCA_900618365.1 Thelazia callipaeda | reverse complement strand
ATTTTGCAAACTTTTGAAATAACTGAAAAAGTTATAGAAATTATTGTAAGTGCAATATTTACAATACAAACAAATTAAAATTATCAAAGACTTTTTTAATTGTAAGTGTGATGAGAATTTTAGTAGTATTAATTTTATTTTTTACACGTAAATAAGTAAATTTTGGGATAAATTATATAATTTTATGCGTATAAAAGTGAATAAAACAAAATGAAGCATAATTTGCTTCATGTCTCGTACTTGTTGTCGCTTCGTGGTTACGTGAAAACTTGTTATCAGCAATCTCACTTCTTCTTATGAGTTTTGCAGTAACTTCCATCAAATAAAATAATTTTCCCCGCACCTTTGTTAACCTGTTTGCTTTAGGGTATATATATTGCTAGATGGATGTGCATGTGCATGTGTATACATAGTTTATGTTTGTAAATTTATATTTTTATATGCATATATATGTGCGCACGTATGTATACGTTTTTGCATGTATATGTATATGTGTGCATGCGTGTATATGCGTGTGTATAATGTATTTATGCATGAGCGTGTATGAGTGTGCGCACGGATGAGCATCATTCCCAATTAATTTCCGTCTTCATTTAATCATCTTTTAAGCTGTACTATTTTAATAAAATTTATTTATATAATATTTTTTAAACTATAATATTAAATGATCAATATTAATTATATTATTTATTAGTAATGCAAATTTGAGCAACAAAAAAATTAACGATTATGACATTTTAATAGCTCTGTGTGCAAGACAGCAGTAATATAGCTGTAATTTATTTTGTTGAAAATGCGATGATATCATTGTTAATAGCATTATTATCTATTCATATGTACTGAATTATTATTAATTATTATTGTGTTAAATTTATTTTTGAGTTATTTTAGAAGATAAGAATTACTGTGTCAAAGTAAGTAAGCTGCCCACAGATTAAAGTAAGAGTATGGAGCTCAAATTAATCAAAAGTACTCTTAAAAAAGCTGAATGAATTTAATACAAGCCGAGTTTTTTATTTATTATGAATTTGTTTTTGAAGCATGACGGTGACAGAGGCAAGGATTAATTAGCACATGCTTAATAATTCATACAGAAATACCAGAGTTTGTTGCAAAAAAAGCAAGTTTTGAGTAGAAGCAAGAAAGATTGAAAATAGCATTTAAACTGCATGAATCGAAATTTGATTTTGAACTTCGAATTTGATTAGTTTTAATATTTCAAAAATGTTGGAAGCGAAATTCTTTTATGAGTTTTAGAGTTTGAATAGCTTTAGAGTTGCTTGATGTGCTTAAACTAGAAGCTGTTCACAGTACTTCAAATACTTTACTTTTTTTGTCTCGGCTTTTATTGTTCTGAAATTAAAAAAGTGGACAATTTGTAAAAAAAGGAAATACGTCAATGTGCTTGAAAATACTTTGCTTCATAACTACAAGCTTATTACAGTACTACCTTTTGTTTGTGTATTTAAGAATTATTTAGAATTTTCAGACAAAAGCAAAGTGATTTTCAGCTATTTAAAATATTTTAAAAACAAACAAAACGAAATAATTGATCTGAGTTAAATTAGAAGTTTTTTAGATTGCCAGTACTTGAATTACTTACTGGTTAAGAAGTGATCAAAATCCAGTAAAAGTCATAAACAGAAAAATAGTGAAAGTTTAACAAATAATAAAATTGCAGTGCGTCTTCAAAACATAAATATTATTGAGGAAACGTCAATGAAACTCAAAATACGACAAGTTTATTTATTAATTACGTTAATTTATGAAAGTACGTGAAGAAAAATTTAACATGGCAGTATTCATATCGTTTATATTGTTTCATTACTGCAAAAATTTCGTGCATTCTTAAATGAATAATTCAAAGAGGGCATAATAAATGCATAAATAAACAACCATGATTGGCACATTTAATATTACATAAAATTTGCATAATAATTCATATTTCTTAAAAAGATTTAGAAAATTGTTATTTGGATTATTTTAGCAATACAAAATTGCAAGTGCTACACAAATAAATATACATCTTCAGCTTCCGCATAAAATGTATTTACAAATTTTACTGAAATATAATGAAGGCCATTTTGTGAAAGTTCTAAAAATAAAAAATGTTGATAACTTTCAGAAAACAAAATAAACTTGATAAAAAACTTATTGTTACTTGAAAAATGTGCAGTGGATATACTCACAAAACTTTCAGATAAATCTATTTCTACATGAATCTAAAATCATTCTTTTGCATATTGAATCTGAGATTCATTGCTTCACCATAGCAAATATTTACACCAAAAATTCATGTAATCCTTGTGCAAATAGATGATAAAAGTTAATTATTTTAATCAAAAATGTAGCTGATATTTTGAAAAAATTTAAATTTGCTAAAAGTTTAATCTCATGAAAAATCTTTTTCTAATTTTGTGGTACAAACGAAGAAGTTTTTTTATAGTCTAGAAAGATACTACTGGCTTTATCTTTAAATTTTAGAGAAGAGATCTGGGGAAGTGTTATTATTATAAAGTTTCTCAGTTATCATGAAGTTATTTTCTGATTTTTTTACTCCCAAAAAAACACAAAACTATTCAAGTTGTATGTATATTTTTTGTGCTAAAAATCAAAGTATGTGTGAAATAATAAAAAAATTGTGATAGTTGTCGTGCAAGTCGTCTAAATCATTTCTCGTCCTAATTCTTTACATTTTATACATTCAATTTTATTCTTAATTTGTATGTGTATAGAATTTTTTTTGGCATTAAATTTGAGAAGAATAAAAAGGCTTAAAAATAACTATAACTTTTTGATTCAAATAATTTGCTATACATAATTCATAACTTTAATCTCATGTGAAAAATACAGATCGAAAAAACAGTAAAATGTTGCGCTTTAATTTTTAAGTAGATAATATTTGCTTGATGCTCGATTTTTATTTTTAATCATACTAAAGTTAAAAGAATATTACTAAAGTGTAGTCTGAAAACGTTGCACTAAGTATTCTGAAACATGGATTAATGAGTTAGAGCAAGTTTTCGGTTCTTGCTCAGATTTGACCAATATGTGCATATTTTTCTTAGCTAACATTCTAATTATATATCTGTTTTTTATAAGCTTCAAATTTACAGCGAAATTCTTCAAACGGAACAACAAATGTATGCAAATTTAACGTGACATTTAAATAACTCAGAATTTTCGAACTGTCAAAAATATGAAGACTTAATGTAGTAATTATTTTCGTTTCACTGAAAAATTATTCTTCAGTAGCATTGCGTAGAAGGAGAAAAAAAGTGATAACTGCGCACTCATGCGATTAATACTTGTTGAAACATATTTATGTGATAGCCAAATATTAACGATATGCAATTTGCAAATGTTAATTGTACAAAAATAACTTAGAAATCGAAGCTAATTGTATAACTTTAATGCAAATAAAATTAGTCTAGTAAAAGGTAAAATTTAGACTTGCAAAATTCATCCTAAATGACTGCATGTAATGAATTAAACTTAGGATAGATACTTTTTGTGAAAATTTGCGATATAATTTAAGTAGTCAAACCAGCCTATAGTGTATCACAAAAAACTAAAATCTTTTCCCTTTCACTTTCTGAATGATCTATTTTTGCAATGAAGATAAGTTATTATTTGTTTCGTACTCAATTACTTATTACTTTATAAATTTGTAACTAATGTTGCAACTAAATTTTCGGTCAGTCAAAATTTAAAAGCAATTTTGGATAAAGTTGAATAAGCTGAAGAAGTGAGCAAAATTAATACGTTTTAGATTGATATCTATAGAAATTAAATATTTTGATGGGTATTTTGTAGTAGTTATCAGATAATAAATTTAAATAAATGAATGCATTCAAATTAAGTAATGGACATTTTGTGGTAGTTATCAGATTAAATTTAAGGATTAAGTAATTCAAGATAAGCAATGTTATATACTTGTAAAAATGTATCATTTTTCGGTGATGCTAACACATAAGTTTGTTGAATTTAAAATGAATTTATAGTACAAAAATGGTTTCTTCTAATTTGATGACTACAACAGACTTGACTACTCATTACAATAAAAAATGAAACGAGCAATAAATATATAATTTAAATGAAATATCAGCATGTTCTTGTGTTTTTTTCTAGCATATTATACAATACATCCATGTTATTATCCATTAATACCCGATTTTTCGCACCAGCAATTTGTATCAGTTCTGCTTTGTTAATTGCATGCTGAAAATAACACAAAACAGTTAGCAAAGAAAATGACAATAGAATAATCTCAGTAATACTTAATCGAGTACTACCTACAGTACTACGTATTACTGGTGGATTTACTGAGTTAATCCAAATTTGTCTATTAAATACTATCGAGAATTTTATCAAAAACTTGTAAAGAAAAAAAGAGAGACGTAATTAAGAGTACCAAGATTGAATACAGACTTGTTGAGCACAAAGTACTGCATGTTTTTTGTACTAATAATAACAGTATTTAATCAAAATAATAATGCTAGCATAGAATAACCTGACTACTGACAGCTACTGCAAACATATTAGGTACTAAAGTCCTTAAGAAATTTGCTGCATCAGCTGTATCTTTTTGTCCAAAGCCATCTGTAAATATAATACCGAATGGTACAGCTTGTCCTGGTCTTGCACCTTTATCACTTGAATATTCTGCAGCAGCCTACAAAAGATTAATCCTTCAAGCAAATTCGTTTGGTGAAAAAATTAAATTCATTTACTTAATTACAAAAGGCTTAGTTGGAAGTTAAGAGTAAAGCAAGTAAATTACCTGAATTAGTGCACTGTGAATCGCAGTAGTTCCACTACTGAAGGGTATTTCTCGAAGAACTTGTAATATTTTTTGCTTTTCTTGAGGTTGATTGAAGGACCAAATTTTTCGAACTTTTTCTTTTGCAGCAAATTTGATTATAGCTACTCGAGTATATTCTGATCCAACTTGAAGTCGATTAATTATCTCTTCAGCAAGTTCTTTTTCACGACCAAATGTTTCTTCTACAGAACCCGATGAATCTATGATTATCATTGCATCCATCTTGCAACCTTAAATGCAAATTATGTATACAAGGATTAAAATTTAAAATACTTCTTCTAGTAGCTAATTAACCTGGTTTAAAATGGATCATATTGTGTGAAGTAATAGTAGCAGTAGTGATAACATCAGTAGTGGTAGTAGTTACAGATGAGCTGGTTGATGCCACATCAGAATTGCTTGATTCGAATTTCAGCACAGTTTTGCGATCCTTATTTGTTGTTTGCTTTCGCTTGATTGATGCAATATTGGGTTTATTTACAGATTTTCTCACAGATGACTTCATTCCTGCATGTTTCCGCGTTGTTGGAAATATTTTCACAGATCTCGCTATCGCTCTTGTTGTCGCAACACTACTCGTTGTGGATTCTGTATTCTGTTTTCTGGCTACAACCTAAACTTACAGTATCTCTATAATTTCAGTACTTGAGAGTAAATTATAGGAGTGCAAAATTTTTTAAAATACTTATGAAAAATGTAATTGAAGTTTTATTTTCAACTGGCAATTACTTTAAATTTACTTATAAACGCTAACTTTTTCGTTCAAACGTTGTTCTGAATTGAAGTTTAAATCCACTTTGCTTGCAATATCTTTTTTCCGATTCTGTAATTCTCTTCTACGTATCGAAGCATTACTTGTACGATTTGCAATGGTACTCCTAACCATTGCAGTTGGCAAGGCATGCATTTGAACAGCAGGAGAAGGCTTCTAAATGTGTATTAATTCTGATATTATGCATTGAAATGAATTAAAGACTTGAGAACACGCACAAAAAATAAAGAATATATGCAGCACTGATCATATCAAGATCATTTTATCAAAATAAGTTTTCACAAGTTAACTTAATATGTCAAAATAACTTTTAATTACTTTCCCTTTTATTCTTTTCTTATTTAAAAATAAATACAATGACAATTGCTAGAATTACCGGTGCACATTCAGTTCTCTCCACAGCATCCAGAATTATCCTAGCAAATTCCGCATTCCGATCATAACTGAAAATATTGTCTACAGAACCCGTATACTCGGATAATTTCTCCATATCCACTACTTTGCCACTATCAACTGCATATGTCTTCAATTTACTGATCTGAAATAATTACCTTTCAATAATCTAGTCTGATCTTACTTAATATTATTATTCAAATTAAGAGTAAGCATACTTTACAGTCGATCCTTTCATATCCTACTTACTAACAAAACCCATTCTACGTATTCGATCACACACACTTAGCTTTCATTTTATTACCCAGTAATTGACTTGACAAAAGAGAGGTCCCGGGGAGATTCGAACTCCCGTCGCAGGATTCAAAGTCCTGAGTGCTAACCACTACACCACGGGACCGTTCTACAATTTGTTGGAAAATTTTACTATATTAGTATACAAATAAATTTGCCTTATTTACTAACTTTGTATGAAACCAAACAATCACTGCAACTCATAAATTTTAGTAAATATAAAAATTAAATTTCATACTTTTCTTAATAAGTGGAATGAGTAAATGCAATGCATGTGGAGGATTTTCACGAACATAAAGCTTTTGTGATTAATAATTATTATGCACAAATAAATGAATACCTAATGCCCGTAATTAACCTGAGGAGTACACTAATTCCTACTAACACAGCGAGAATATCGCCAATTCACTTACAATAAATGCTAGTAAATACCTACCTACTTCTTTTCTATTTCTTTCACTATTTTGCTTACTTTTGCAAACGAAATATGAAGTGAATAATTAGATGTAAGGAATGACGATCACTTTCGATTTAATGAACGGTACAGTAGAGAGAGTACCCGAAATACCAAATCACTATTTCAAAAGAGTAGCATGCCGCTACTACTTAAGAGGTCTCGGGGAGATTTGAACTCCCGTCGCAGGATTCAGAGTCCTGAGTGCTAACCACTACACCACGAGACCGCTGACTTGCGTAATTCAATAGTAATTATTGTATCATCTTTTTTTAATACAAAAATTTTTAAATTTGTAATTTGCTTTCTTCTGCAAAAAAAAAATATGTCTTACTGAATGCAACTGTTTAAGAGAAGCCGTACGTTCTTCAAACGTGTCATCTGCTTTCCCATCGCCAACAATAATTAACATACGACGGGCATTACTTCGTTGTTCTTTGTTATACTTTCTGAAGTTATTATTTCATGCTAGTTAGCATAGGTCAATTAACGTAAAGTTACTGATCAGTAAAATTAGTGATCAAAAGTAAAGTTTAAGTTACTTACTCAGTAGCAAAACTTATGGCGCGTGCATATGAAGGCTTGCCAGTTTCAGCGACAATAGATTCTACTTTTTTGAATATGCTAACTCTATCTTGCTGATCGTTGATGCCAACAATTAATCGCGGCTTATCACTAAAGGTTATTATCAAGAAGTTCACTTTATTCAGGCTATCTTTTTGTGCTGGAAGCGAGCCTAAAATCATTACTTATTATTATTAATCAATAATAATACTTTTTATGACAAGTCAAAGCAATCAAAAATTCACTCAAATACATTTCAATTGTATTTTAATACGAATTTATCGATAAATATGATATTCATTTATTTTGAGATCAATTAGCCAATCAATCAGTATTCGTATTTGATTAATATTAGTGAAGAATGCTCACCAAGTACATCCAACAAGAGATAACGATTAGATGAAATGGATGGATCACTCAAATTATCTGTCTCATCAGCATTATCGAAAAGAATAATAATATCCAAATCAGAAGTATCACAGATATTATTTCTTAAATCAGTGCTAGAAACTAACTGGTCGATGCCACTCATTGTAGATTTTGTATCGCATTTTTGTCCATTAGTCAGAAGTGAAACGATATCTGTCAAGAATCTGTAAGTAAACTTTTTAATAAAATAAATAAATAAATAATGTATTTATGAGATCGAAAATAAAATGAGTACTACCTTTCAGTAGAATTATCTCTGTAAATACGATTTTCAGAACCAATATAAAGTTTCAATTCACGTAGATCAATCATATCTCCGAGAGCTACGCCAAATAACTCAGCGCCAGTAGATTTCAAGAGTTGACTTGCACTGACTACTTTTTCCCACGGATCTTGTGACATACCATCATTCATCAGTACAACAACCTGAAAAAATCGTTTCTTACAAAAATATTTACATTCAGTTGTATAGATGTTAATAAAAATGGTAATTAGAATATTGATGAGAAATTCATTCTACACCTGTATAGCATCTGGTCTTTTTCCACGTTCCAAATCTTGCACTGATAATTCAACTGCTTGAGCAGTTAGAGTACTTCCACCATTGTATTTGATCCCTTCAATTGCGTGACGTACCATCTAAAAATAATCATACTAGACCGATTCAGCTCATCTTTTTTATTTTTTTCATGACATGAATTCTTAAATATACTTCATGTTTGACTAATTACACTATCGTTAAGCAACTTCAAAGAAAAATTAGACTTCAGTAGCGGACCTGCTTATCACGACCTAAACCAAGTGTTTGACGTAATGTTGGTACTGAAGTGAATGAATTTATGCCAATTGCAACGTGTGTTTCATTGGCAGCAATTGGTAAACGCTCAATTAACGAAAGAGCCAATTCACGTTGATGCTCAAAAACTTCTTGACGACTAGTAGAAGCATCCAAAATAATTTCCAAATCCATCTTTGACAGCGTGCAACTGCAAGATTTGAATAATTTAAACTAGCTATAATATTCAAATTAGATTAGATAAATGGTTGAAGATACCTTATTAAATCATGTGATGACCCAGTAATATCTACAGGTTTCTCGTCTCGAGATAATTGATTATTCAAATTTTCAATAGCAACCAAATTATTTGCATCTCTGCTTGAGGAATGTTGTGATTCTTGTTTTTGGAGCATTTCTCGCGCTGCCTCTGTTGGAATTATTTTTGATTTTGACAAAGCGTTGACTCTGAAATTCCATATGCATTATTTTCAATATTACTCCATGCATTATTTTTTTTAGAAAGAATTGTAATCAGAAAGTGTCAAAAAGTCTGCAACTTCTGATTGTACTTTGAAGAAGATGGAACAAGCGGCACTTGCAAGGATTCATTTGTAACTTGCAAGGATTCCTTTTCTTTGTGCTCATTTTCGTCACAATTTAAAATGACGTTTCTCATATCCTGAATAGAAATTTAAGTTAGTAAGATCTGCAGTATTACTATCACTAAGTATCGATATGATAAGCGTTAAGTATAGTTATAAAAGTATACTAAAATAAAATCTTAGAATGTGATATGCACTGAAAGTACTGAATTAAAACTGTAAAATGATTCAATTTGAGAGAAAAGGCAAAGAGAATGGCTGAAGTTACCTCAAGAAAAGTATTCACTCTGTCTCCAACGTAAACTTGAGATTCATTTTTGGTGTATTCAGTTAATTGAGTTATGTTCTGGACTTCTGATAAGCTCAATGCATAAATTCCGCCATTTATTTCATTTAACTTTGCCGATGTATGCTAAATTAAAGAAATTTAATTATGCTTTTAATTAAATATTTGATTAATAGATTTATTTTAAAAGCAATACCTGAGTTATTTCCCACGTGTCTCTATCATCACCATTGGTGAATATGATTACAAGTACTCGGCTTGATGGTCGTCTACTAGAAAGCAGTTCAGACATAGCCGTATTGACAGCTGACGCCAAAGAAGAGTGACCATCAGTACGTTGCAAACGTTCAAGATCATAAAGAATATCTTCTTGCATATATTTGTTTTCAAAGCCAAATTTCACTTCACTGGTATCATCAAGGCTTACAACCGCTATCATCAGTCGATTCTAAAATGTATTCAAAAACTAAATTCTTCCATAAGTGATAAAAGATTACATTTTTGATGCTGCCAAACTTTTGCAAAATTTAAAGCATTATTATAATAATGCATACGGAAAAAATTTTTGATGGTAACATTTTTATCAAATTCATTGCATAAGCTTTCTGATTATAGAATTCTTCTTGCGTAGAGGTAGAACTATCGATTATAAACAATAAATCCACCAAATCATCTCCACACGTTGATGTGCTAAAATACAAAAATTAAAAGGATGGTTTGAGAAGATTAATCATATTTTACTTCAGTCACAATCTTAAAAATGACATTCTTAGCTAAGCATTCCTAGTTAGCTGATTCTTAAAATTCTTAGCTGATTATTTGTATTTAACAATTATCTGGTAGTAACAAATTTGGTACTAGTAATCAGATGAAGAATTAAAATTTGATAGATAACCTTGAAATATGTGAGGCACCTTGCGCTACCGATTCTTCTCTTATCGAAAACAATTCAGCATTTTGTATGGAAAATGATTCCACCTATAAAAATGTATTTATTTCTTTATATTTAATACTTAATGCTTTTTACTTAAAATTGAAAAATAGAATTAGAATAAGACTGAAAAGCAGTGCTAACTGATAATGAGAAAGATTTTTTTGCTTTCTTTTTTATAAAAAAGAAACAAGCTAAGATTTTAAAAAGTTAATTAGTAAAAATGATAAAAAGATAAGCAGTTAGAAGATGAAAACTGGCTTGGATTGAAAGCTATATGAGATAATACTTTCAAGCAATAGCAGTAATAATTTTGGTAGGTTAATTAATCTTTAATAAGTCGACTAGTACTATAACTTTATCATAGCATAAAAACTTTTATGGTAAGTAAAGAAGAAAAACTTTAATTTTATTTTTAAAGCTTCAGCTCTATAATCGGTTTTATTTATTTAATGCAAAATTTTTGGCTACTTTCTAAAATTTAATATTTTTTGATCTAAATTGTTGTTAGAATAGCATTATTTATCTAAGTTACAACCAAGTCAGTCATGACTTGAATACTTTTTTTCCAGTCAAAAAACTACTTCATTAGATCATATTTGTATCAAATTGAAAATGAATGAATAACTTTCGATTTTTGTGCTAAAATGAAAGTGAAAGATATTTTTGCGAGATGAAAAACGATACTGGAGCAGAAGGAGTTTGACATTCAAGAACAAACGATTCAACATCTCCTAAAAAGCGATTCACGCGATCGTCCACGTAGACCAACCACTTGTTTCCTGCGTACAATTCTAATTCCCTAAAACAAGTTTGTTTGTATCCATTTTTTCTTGTTACTAGCTTATTTAATATATTATTTGTATGCATTGTTAACTATCCTTTACAAATAGACCCAATGTTTCATTTTTACTTTAAATAATTTTGGTCAATTTTATTTATTAAGTAATTATTTTTGCAAAGTTGAGCAATCAAAATGAATTTATTTAAAAATCGTAACATAATTTGTAAGTGCAACTAAAATTTAGCTTTACCTAAAGTAATAATCTCGACCAGCAGCAAGTGCATAAACAGTTACATCAGTGGATCGGAGATAGCTTGAAGCTTTCAGAAGATCGTTCCAGTGATCTTGGCTATTACCATCTGATAACAGCACTATCATTTTCCTAAAAAATTCATTATTTATGTTAATTGATACTTAAAATTGTATTATAAAATGATCTGACTAAATATAACTCTGCTCAAATATCTTCATAATTACCTAGCATCTTTTCTGCTTGTTTCTTCTATTTCTTTCACAGCCAAATGAACAGCACTTACTAATGACGTACTTCCGCCCACGTTCGTAAGTGATTGTAAAGCTTCTAATATCTGAAAGTTTTAACTTATCTTTATTATCACCAAAACACAAATAAATTTCTTGCAACAAACCTCTTTCTGAGTTTTGAACTGATCGAAACCGAAATCAATTTTAGCTTTATTAGTAAATGAGATGGAAGCAACTCGAATACGATTGTCGAATGCAGAAAGTGGAATTCTCTTTATCTACAATAGCCAACTTATTAAATTAATATTTTTGGATCTCAAATCCAACAATCCTCAAATCGAAAAACAGATCACCAAAATTTTTACCGCTCACTTATTTTTCTTCGATTGATTTGATTTAATCAAATTAAAGCTATGAAAAGAATCTTAACTGTAGAATGCTCTATAACAAATAAATTTATTCTAAAAGAAATATTAACTATTCCGATAGCGAATTCTAATTGCTTTTGGAAGATTTTTTGAACGCTCTGTGATTTATCCACAACGAACATTAAATCCACAAAGCAGTTGGGATTTTCTGATAAAGCCTTAAAATTTATTAGAGTTTAGTATTTGTGATTTTACGTGTTAACAAATAAAATAAAAATTTCTGGCAAAGAATAGTTTTCAGGATTAATAATGCTTCATTTTTGCTTCTTAAAAAGTGAATTTCTTGTTTTGTACAAGTAACTTTATTCGCTATGTATTATTAAAAAGAATATTTTATAACTGATAAAAGCTAAACTAGATTAAATTTGAAACTACACTCAATATAAAAGTTGATTACTTTCATTTTTACGATAATTTATCACAAAAAATGTTCGATAGAAGTAACAGCTTTACCTTAGCTGAAATCTTGGAAGGAGAAGCGTCTATATTGAAGAATTTGTAGTCTACTTCATTCTGTACAGCCCTGTTTACTCCAACATCAGCGTGTACTTCTGCATCAATTTGGCCTGAATGCATCAAGTATAAACGCAGCACAAATTTCATTTTTGAATTTAAAAAATATTAAAGTAAAAAAGAATTTACCTGGTTTGACGGGAACTTTTTCAGCAAAAAGTTCATCAGTATTCCTCACTTCGTCTTTTTTACTTCTTTTGCCTTCTGTTGACAACAAATTACCGATACTCTACAATAAATGTTTTACAAAATATAAATTACTTCGAAAAGTAGGAAATTGGAAAAATCCACTCAATATTATTCATATAAATACATTTTAACCTTTTGAGGTTCAATGGCAGCACTCAAAATTTTGTTCTGATCATCGACATACAATAAAAGTTCGTCCTTCCAATAATTGGGTGTAATTGGTATGATGTACACGTCTATATTTTCTGCTAAAATGATAGATTAGAGATAATTTATTAAGTAAAATACTAATCTGAATTTAGGAAAAAATAATTAAAACTTTAACAGAATAAGACTGAAATATTGTATCGTTTAAAGATACAATGTTTCAATTAACAAAAATATTAAACATACTTTCAAGTTCAGCAGCAGTAATAGCAGCAGTTTCTATGGAATCTTTAGAACTACCATCCGTGAGAATCACAAAAATACGTCGTCTTCGAGGACTTCCGCTAGAGAGTTTTATTTGGGACAAAGCAGCATTTATTGCTGTAAAGTAAAAGCTTTTTCAAAAATTAATTGCTACTTTTGATTTTATGAAAATTCAGCTTTCTTTACTGCGATTATGCTTTTAAGAAAACTTGATTCTTATTCGTGATTATAAAATTTTTAATTGATTTATTTTTTATGATTTAATTTGATATATAAGAAATAATTTAATTTGAATTATAAGAAATTTAGTTTATTCTGAAAATCAAAGTATTAGTTACCAGTAGACACTGATGCATTGCTGTGTTCATTTTTTACACTGCTCAATGCATGAAGTAAATCGTCTTTTGTGGTAGAATTTGTGAGTTCGATTTCAACTTCTGCGTGGTCAGTAAAAGTTATCAAAGATACTCGTACTTTTGATCCATAATCTTTATCAGGTATCTTCTGTAGCAAATCTTCTAGCAAGCTCTTTGAAACTTCAAAGCCTTCATTTTCTGATGTCGACTTATCAATTAAAAGAATAATGTCGACTTCTCCTGTAATCTTATATTTGACCAAAGCAAAAATAAATTAGAACAAGCAAGGTTTTCACTGATTTTTTTATTATAATAGTCGAAAGCTAAGGGCCAATGATTTCGGTGATATAAAATTTTGTATCAAATGAATTCTAAAATTGCTATTTGTTTATTACCACTGCAAAATGGCTGTTTAACGGACAGGTAATAAAATTTTAGCTAGAAACTCTTATATCACAATGCATGTAAGCTTTTAATCAGATTAAAGTGCCATTTTCCATTTAAAAGTTTTAAAAAATTACAATTTTTATTCAAAATTAATAACATTCTACTGAAATTGTTTTAATCCTGCGATTATTTGTACTGTATTTTACTAAAACTGAGATGAAAGTTGAATGTTTGATGGATAAAATTCATCGCCGTACTACAAAATGCTTTTGGCATTGCTCAAATAAAATGAAGATCACTGATAATTAATTGTCCAGTTTACTTGCTCATTGGTTATGTTCTATTTTTAGAGAATAAAAACGAATGAAGTAAGTTTTTAACTTCACAGACACCTTCAACGATAATTTTTAGACAATACCATTTTGGAATAAGTTTGATGGAATTATTGCTGTAGTCGATTTTCTATCATATTCATTACTTTCATCTGGTAATATTGCCAACAAACTGCCTGTAATTTAACATTTGTGGTCCATTATTTATGGTATAATTTGCAATAGAATAGAATAATTATTACTTGTAAGTCAAAAGATGACATACTTACCAATATCTTTAATGAATTGACGTACTCGTCCATTCACGTAAACCCTCCATTTTTCATTTGTAATTGCCTCCAGTTGAGAGAATAAATAATTGTTACTCGCACTTACAGCATAAATAACCGTTTTTGGTAATTTGTGTAATTTTCTAAAACTTTTATGTACTGAATATTTTTTATAATTTTCAAATTTGTGAATACTAATTTTCAAATTTGTAATTTTGTACCTGACAACTTGAGACAAAATTTGCTCAACATCTTTACCACTACCATTTGTGGCTACAATAATTAGCAGTTGGGCATCTGGACGTCGAGATTCTATCACATACTACAATATATCGCATCATACTTTATTGATTTTATATTAGTTACATTAGCATTTTTTTAATTTTATAATAATACTATTATCACTTTTGTCAAAATTAAATGCAAAAAAATGATGATAATTACTAAAACATTTATTTAATAATTTAAAATATTATAATTCATTTGTATGTATAAATAAGTTTTAGTGAATTAGAAGAATAAATAACCTGATGCGCAAGTGTGATTGCAGCTACAAGAGAAGATTCACCACCAGAAGTGTAATAATAATTGTCAATGGAAGAGAGACTTTGTAGAAGCTGCGTTTTGTTTGTAACTTTGTTCCATTTTAGGTCTACACGAGCTGTCTGAAATTTATCCCTTCATCACAATTAAGCAAACAAAAATAGTACTCAAAATAAATAAATTTGCTTCGATCATTATTTATTATTAGTTTAAATTAAATATATTACTGTATAAAAATAATTTACCGTACTGAAAGTAAGAATAGCCACTCGGTATTGGTCATTTTTAAAACTATCCTCACTTATTTGACTGATCAAATCAGTCATTAATTGTACTTGATTTTTCAAATCAGAAGGCGATCCTGGTGAGCGGTCGATAACAAGAAGAATATCCACTGAGTCATTTAAAAATTCATGTGAAGACATACTGTTGATCTACAAGGATACTATTAATTAAAGGATAAGTAAGAATAATTAAGACTTGAAAAGAGATATAGCCAATTAGAAAAAGAGAAAAGCACACAAAAAAAGCAAGCAACATTAAATTAAATCAAATCTCAAAAAATGATAATAGAAGGCAAATTAATAAGCGAACAGCTAAGAAAAAGCTGTCCACTTGCTTTCAATCTCAATGGTCAAGAATCCAGATTCGATGCTTTCATTCACTTCTACATTTTCTAAACTAACCAACAGTAATCCAATATTAATTATTGGCTTCTGATATCAAATTTGTTTGCATATCAAAAGTTGAAATAGTAAAATTACAAATTTTTTCCCGCTAATGTATTAATTAGATGCTTATTTGAATGAATGGTAGACAAGTTGAAAGTGTTCGGATTCTGCTTTATTCCTTCTCAATCACTGATAAATTCACTTGGATTCAATGCTGTCAGCAATTTATCTGCTATGATAGTCGTAGCATTAGTTTTTACCTCATATTTTTTTCCATCAATCTTACTTATCTCCAAAGTATTATCGTTTTCTTCTTCCTTTCTGAGTTGATCTGTTGAATTGACTGTTTTAATTACTGGTTCAAAATCAGATGCAGAACTATGATCAGGAATTGCGCTTAATTCGGATGTGGAATTGTTTGTTCCACGAAATTGAATAATGTCAGTATCAATACAATCATTTATTTTCGAAGCAATCTTAGAAATAAATCTGAAAAATAAAATTATTAACGGATAAAATTATTTATTCGCCTGTTTGCTTTTTAGCTGCTAGCTTAATTTTTAGTACAAAAATTCACTGCTAAATTTATTTTACAAATTTTTTGCATCTGATTTTGAACTAAATTAATAAACGTACTATGAAGTATAGAGGAAGTAATTTTAAAATATTATAAGTTAAAGTAGAGTATTAAATATTCACTTATACTGTTCCTCTCTTCCACGATAAATTCGATTTTCATCTCCCGTGTAAAGTCTTAGCTCAGCTAAGTTGTAATCTCGACTTGTTGGTAAAGCGAAAATTTCAGCCTTTGAATTCTGAAGCTTTTTGCCAGCTAATTGCGCTACATGCCAGAATTCTTGTCCATTTCCATCAGATATCAAAATAATTATCTGAAATTAAATAAATTTTATTTTATCATTTTCTGGATAAAATTCAGCATAAAAATCATATGTAATCGTTAACTGTGTAAACGAATAATGAATTACTTGAATTGCATCATTCCTTCGCCATTGAGATAAATCTTCTAATGCCAATTCAACGGCATTTGCAATTCGTGTGCCACCACCAGTAAACTTAACGCTTTTCAATAGTTCTATAATTTCTTCACGTGTTCGATTTAATTTAGACGGAATCAAAATTTCTGCTGAAGACGAAAAACGCACCAATGACATCTGTAACAGCAAATTCTAATAAATGTTGCAATAATATTTGATACTACTACAAATAAAGTAATTTAAAACAGACTAATAAGAAAAGAATAAAGTCACTCGATATCAGTAACGTGTGTAATACCTGAATTTGACCATTTTCAAATGATTTTAGTTTCAGTAATTGTATCAAATTACGTGCTAAATCGCGTTCATCATCAAACGTACTATATACAGAGCCACTTGAATCCAAGATAATCACAATATCAACCTATACATAAAAATTATCAGAACGTAATTACTCAGCACAAATAATGATTAACTTTAATATAATTAAAAAACGCTAACTTTATTAGCTTTGCATTCACTTTCTGAACTTAAATTTTGTTCTAAATCTGCAGCCATTTTCGGTCCAATTTTTAATCCAAGTGAGTTTTCTTGATTTATCGTGTTTATTTTAGTACCTTGAAGGAAATATCGACACGAACCAATGACCTAATAATTAAACAAGAAAATATAAGACAAAAATATCAAAAAGGTTGCATATTATCAGTTTAAAAATTACAATTATATCTATTACTGTTTTATAAATGAGCTGATTTCAGCAAACTGCAGATATCTTTGTTGCTTTCTTGATATCTTTAATTACAAACCTTACTCAGCTAATTTGACTAAATTGTACATTTTGATACAAAATTTGCAAAAATGATGTTGAAAAGTATTTTATTACTGTATTATTTGTGGTGGATTTTAAAAAATGAGAAAATGACTTATAAATTTTGATTCTTTTCTTTTGGCAAATAAAATAATTTTAGTTTTGCTTTTACGCTGAAGCATTTGCCAAATCACTTTAATTAATTAAAGTATCTTTTTTGCTTTATCTCTAACTTTTTTAAGTGCTTGCAAATGCATTATGCCAAGAATGCAATTTAAATAAAATGAATTTGAGTTCAATAAAATATCAATTTACTTTTTCCAATTCTACAAGGAAACGATTACGATCAGATGCGTTGGCATACACGTGATGTCGATTTGACGTGTAACCAATGAGTGCAGGCATATTCGGTTCTTTTGTTGAAGTGACTGCGAAAATAATTGCACGTAAATTTTCCAATCTATTTCTGTAAAAAAAGAATAGAATCAAACATTAGATCACTTTGTAATTTATTTTATAACGCTTATACTGTCAAAATGCGTGAATACTGAAGGGAGTAAGTGAATGTAATTGTGGTTCTAATTGAGGAATTAGATATTTTACTTAGCTTCCAGAGTTTCTGGAATTAAATCAGATGATATGCCATTATGAGCTAGGATGACAAGCTTGGTGGAATCAGGACGACCATAATCTGTAAATTGCGCTGCAGCTAAATCAAGCGCACTCGCTGGTGAACTATCAGATCTGACACGAATTCTTAACGTTTTTATTGTTTTTAGTACCTAAAATATTCGGTAAATTACAGAAAACAATCTATTAGATAATTTTGCTAATAAAGTTTTTTTTATCAAGTTAGACATAACTAAAAGTAAAACTTAAACGATTAAAATTTTTAAAGAAATCCATTGATAATTTTTTTTGCAATTTTTATTGCTTTATTTTTATTTTTTGAAATATTCTCCGGCAGTTTAAACTTTTTTAAAAATTATTCCAGTAATTATTTTAAAATATTTCACAGTACTGCATATAACTCCCAAAGTTTTAACTTTTAATATTGTAAGAAAAATTAAAAAATTATAGAATATGAATGGTATTATAATGAATTGAATTAATTCATAAAAGCGTTTGAATCCAAAAATTAATTAATAAAAAAACGTGTGAATCTTGTATTAAGTGAAAAATCTAGTGAACGTGAACCTTTTCTGGTTTTGTTGCAAATGTTGACACTAACGAGCTTAAAATAAAAGGACGTTTGTGGAATGCTATGATACTGTATAATGCCGTGTTATTTGTTGAAATCTTATGTAAACTCCTGAAAATTAGCATTTTTTACTTGAAAATAATAAAATTGAAATTATATCATTCATAAAACAATTATTAAGTACAAATAATTTGCATGCAGTTAATAATTTTACCATTTTGTTCAATATTATTAGCATATAAATAATACTTAATTTATAATATGGTAATCAAATAAGAATAGCAAACATTTTATTACTCTTTTCAAATAAATATTGTTTCTTGAAATATTATGCAATTGTAAATTTGCATAAAAATGAATATAGCAAAATTATTTGCACTCACTGAATGATATCAGCAACTCGTTTTTGTTGTACAATAATATCATCGATGCTTTGAACATTTGTATCAAACAAAATTATCACATCCAATAGTTTTTGTTTGCATTTTACTGCAAATAGCAATTAATTTTATTGAGAAAAAATCAAACAGTTTAGAAAATGCAAATATTTTGTATGCAAATTTTGTTCAGCACAGTCAAATAAGCTTTTTGAGTACTTAGCAAGAAGAATGAATTAGTCAGCTTATTTTGATTACTTTAATTGAAAAGACAATTAATTATTAAATGAATACGTCAATATTGTTTTGAATTATTTTGAATTTAAGCAAAATTAAAATTCAATTACAAAATTTTGAGTAAAGTTTTAATTTTCTGAATCATGCTGCAAACAATTGAATTTAAAATAAAGTATGCCAAGAAGTGAGTTGAGTGAAGTTATCAATCAAAAATTAAACCTTGTCTTGAAATCTGCGCATTTATTGAAACAATGAGAACAAACGACAATACTGCCTAAAATATTGCATATTATAATTAGTTATTACTTGTAAATGAATTTAAAATTATATATATTTAGCCAAAATACTTATTCATTTAAATGCAGATATTCACGTAATTACCGTCAAGAAGAAACATTCGTTCGTCATTAACAATAACTCTTTTGCTACGCTATTGTCTCTTCACGTTTGTTTGCCAGAAGTTGGTAAGAATCTGTTCAAATTCAGAATAACTGCAAATTTCTCGACTTTTCTGACGTTACTTTTGATTCTGAACTAGACTTTATATTGTTAACACTAATAATTCTGCCATTTTATGTTTTAGTAATAATCAAATATAATACACTTGACTGATTGTTATTGCAAAAATCAAATAAAAGCATACCATTTCGTAAAATTTGCACATTAATTAGTTAATTGAATAAATAATTTCTTGAAAGGTTAAATTTTTGATTTTCACTGTAATCTTTCAGTTTATTACAAGTCAGAATTGTTCAAGCAAGTAAAATGTTTCCTTTATAAAATATAGACAACAACATTTATCAATACAAACAAAATATGGAAACATGACATGACATGACATGATATGATATGATATGATATGATATGATATCTTATCACTATTTCCAGCAAATGTAACGTAACCTTTAGCGTCTTTCCAACATTTACAACTGACCTTGTAAAACAGAGCACTCTGTCCTTGAATGCTGCAGTTTTAGACATTTAATTAAAAATTAACTTTCATTTCTCAAAAAAAAAAAACTTCTGTCCTTCGAAGTAATGAACTAATTATAAAGAAAAATTATCAGGCACAAAGACCAAAATTTACGTGATTCTTATGCGTAACACGTGGGCAATAATGAAGTAGTATTTTTATATTAAAAACATCGCGTATAGATTACTTTACAAAAAAAGTAGACTAGTTCTCAAAAAACTCATTTTTAAGACATAATTTGCTGATAATATTTGATGAAAATTTGCTAGAATTGAATTCACAAATTTTGATTTTAACGCATAAAAATATGTCATATTTAAAAAAAGATTAATGTAAGAATTCAAATAAGAACATCCTCCAGATTAGATACTTTGATAAACATGATAAGAATAGTTTTTACAAAAATTCAAAAGAATAAAGACAAACAAAGGATAAACAACAACAGCAATAAAATTTATAATCATATCAGTGATAAAAAGACTCACACTTTGCTGCAAAGATCTTTATCAGTGATGTCCACAATGATTCTTGAATAAAACAAAAATGCAAAACTATTGTTTGCAATAAAATCTAATAATTAGTTCATAAATAAATAAAAAGAATTCTGAAGCTACTTCAACTATACTCCCGATTACTATTCATCTTATTCAAGCATTATGAATATTCCCAAAGATTTCAATTGCCTTCCAGTCTAGCACTCTTTACAAATAAATAATCATAATTTTTTACAATTATTTACAATTAATAATTTAATTTGAAATCAAAAACTATTTTATTTTATTAAAATGAAAGCAAAATTTAAGAGTTTATTTCTAAAGCAATTTTTTATTTCATTTTTTAAAAAAAGAAATCTTTTTTAATTTTAGAACAAAATCTATTTCATTCATTAAAAAGTTGATCATTCATTTCTGCATTATCCTTCTTAATGAAGTGTGAAATTTAATTTTACATTTGATTATTTTATTAAAAAAAAAAGAAATATTTCGTACTTTCAATTATTAATCACTTTGATCTTTTTTCAATTTCAATTAATTCAATAAGACATTTTTCCTAAATTTTTAACACAAAAATTTTAAATAAAAATTAAACTACAATAAACTCAAATTTTTTTTAATTGATATAAAATACAAAAATAATTCTGAATAAAAATTAAATCAAAATAGTACGAAATAACTTATTTTCATTAATTTTTAACGCCATTACTCAATTCATTTGAAATACTGTTCATAATATTTGTAAAACTATTTTTATTTAAGCTGAATCTTATTAAACCAAATTAATTAATATTAGTAGAATAAATGATCAAACATAAACCTAATTGCAATTAACTTAATTCATTTTTATTTAGTGAACAATACTGTAGCAGAGTGAGTTTGTTTGCAAGAAATGCAAGTAATAGATACTACTAATTTACAATTCCGTAAAATTCTTGATATAAAAGTATTCTCGGCCGAGAATTTTCTGTCATGAGAATCACTCATAAAAGAGGACAAAAAATAAGATTAATTAACATTTTCAGCCGAAATTACTTTAAAGTTCTGAATAAAACCTCTCTTTTCCTTTTAAAATTGTTTCAAATAATTTGTATTTTTTAATTGTCACACGAATTTCAAATATAATTTACGCATACGAAATGAATATTTATTTCTATTATAATTAACTTGAAATAGTAAACAATAAGATTTGTTAATGCGTTATATCTTATTGTCTTTATTTTATATTAACAACTGAAAGAATAATTCCACTAACATTATTTCTAGACTATTTTTAAAAATAAATAGAGCAATTATTTGATTAAATTAGAAGTGCGTAATCTAAGCTTTAATTGCCAATCTCGAAAATAGATATTAAACTTTAAAATATTTTGATGTATGATCAAATTTTATCACTGCAAAAATTATATTTCAGGATAAAATTTTCATTTATTCGAAAAATAAAATTGCTTACATCGAATATTTTGATTAATGAGTGTGATATGAATGTAAAAAATTAAAAATTATATCACAGCCAAAAAATTAGTCTGTTTTTGTTTTCATTCACAAACTGTACACGTGAAAACGTCTTCTTCACCATCCCTATACTTATCCAATTTAACTTTTCTTATTAAATAGTCTTAATATGAAAAAGTGAATTCGAAAAATCATTAAATAGATTTTTACTAAATTCCAAAAATAATTTATGTTACGCATTATCGAGAGTTTGAGCTGAAATATAACTAACTGCTTTCTGTGCAAAACTGAAAACGTAACTTTTGAAGTACAGCATTCGCATAACTGAATGCAAAAAATTATATCAGATTTGATTTTAGGTGCAGAAAATATTAATTTCGTGTTGGGAAGCTAAAAACTGTAAAAGGAAAAATATGGATAAGATTTAATATTTATCTGAGAGTTAAGCAAATTTTGTATTTTTAAGTGGAAAATTTGATAATTTTTTCATCGTAATATGTGAGGTCTTATTATTAAAATTTCTAATATGGCAATGTCTATGTTTTATTCTATTATTTATAGCGTTTTCACGCTACGAAACACAATCGCATTGCTATACTTAACACAAAATAACTATTTATTTTTGTATTTAAATAATTGTTATACTGAAGAAAGTTAGCAGAAGGAAGTGTACAAAAAGATAACGATATCCCGAAATCCAACGTAAAATTTGAAAATATTTTTTTTGATTTACAAAAACTGACTGACTATTCAAAAATTAGCTATTCAGATGGTAGCACAAATTAAAGTATGACTTTTGTGATAAAACTAGTAAGAAATTTTTTAATAAAAATATTAATAAGTCTACCTTTTCTTACATTTTATTAATATTAAATTAATTATTAAAGAAAGTGATACTGATTAATCGTTAACAAAAAGTAAAGAAATAAATGTAGTCAAGAAAATTGACATGCGCAAGAATTATATGTAGACAAAAACACATGGAAGAATTACTTTTTTTGTCCGGGATAAAAAATGAGGGATAAAAAATGAAAATTCATTAATCTAAGATAGATTTGATTCAAGCAGCATTAACATCTGGCAGCCTTTCTGGGAAATACATCGTATTCTTGATACTCATCTTTGTTGATTACAAAATATGAACTGGTTCTGCAGTAAGAATCCTTAAAACTAGGATAGAATATGTACATATATATATATATATATATATATGTAAATACAAATTCATATTCATGTATAAGAGAAATAGTCTCAAGAATCAGTGATCGTTCTGAAAAACTGATCCGAAATTTAAATTTATTTACTACGTGGATTAATTTGTGAGTAAGAAAAGTGATTTCATTATGTGTCGTCAATTTCAGTGCGCATTCTACACTTTGTCATCTTTACAAAACGATAACAATAACACTATAAGAAGTAGCTGAAATCATTTTCTGACACCAATTTCTGTCCTTTCTCAATTCTTTCTTCGCTCCGATTATTCCTTTTTCACTTTTCATCACTTCTCTTCTCTTTTTTTCATTTCACTTAAATATGTTATAAATTAGAATTCCAGAAGTGAATCCACTGCAAAAGTTGTCATCATCTCAGCGTTACTTTGCATACCTCCATGACATATATATATATACATATTACTGAATAAGTTTGTAGTTATTACAAGATAATTTGTTGTTGACGTGTGTAGGAGTATGCGCACTGATGACATGCATCGATGGCATACATATTTAAATGCATAATTTCAATTATATATTTATCCCCTCAGGTAATCATTTATTTATTCTTGCAAATATTTGTAGAAGAAATTTTTTGCATAAGTTTAAATATGGTGATGTCAATGTACTGCATGCAAAATTACCAAAATAGTAAATAAATCTTTGTAATGGAAAAACTTACGTGTCTTGCAATTGAATTTTATAACAATTTAACATAAATCACTTCACTCTAAGTAACAAAGTAAGTAACACAGATATTTGGTTCAGTACAAAATGTACGCAACTCTTATCAACGTAATTAATTTAGCAATTTTTGTTAACAAAGATTATCATCTATAACGCAATATAATTTAACATATTTTGCATTGTAAATATTATTTAATAATAATAAAGTTTGTATACTGCAGTACTTGAATAATTATGATTATTAAAACAGAATTAAGATTAAAATTACAAAAATTTTTGTATAAATTTTGAACACAAATAAAAATTTGATAAAAGTATGGAAAGAAATAAAAGATAAGACATTATCACGACTTACAAGAAATTCAGATATTTAAAATTTGATTCCCCAATTTGATTCCCGAAATGTGACCATAATTAATCATATTTAAAACTTAAATTACTGAAAATCGGATTTAAGTACTGAAAAACTTGTAGTATGTTTTGAAAAAAATTAGGTCATTACACTGGCTATTTATTTATGGATAGAAGTCACACGCCCCACATCCCAAATTGCATAAACTTAATTTTTTTTACATATTTTACTACTTCATCATAAATCTTTTTCATGAAATGCAGTTCTCTGCAAGATCTTTAATTTTTTCTTCTTTTTCAGTTAGGTGAACTTTACTGTTCAAATCAAAGATTTAAGGGTCATGTGTGATAGCAGCAGTATACTCTATAATAACTTCACATTGAGCCCACATCTTATCTTTTGTTCATAAAATTTATATAAAATCAAAAAATATATACCAAATAATTGCAACAAATACTGTATTCAAAATCAATATTCAACGAATTGTATATTTACTCAAAAATATTTGTAATATATTTAAAATACAGAAATGAAATTTAGAAGTGAGCATAATTTGACACAACAGCAATGACAAAAAACAAAAACAAAAAGTAACACGCTAAAAATATACTTCTATGAACAAGTCGAGTAGCGATCTAGTCTTGTCACTCAATTTTTGAAAAAAACCAGAAATTATTAAAAAACATTAACATGCGAACAAAACGAGCTATCATTCTTCAAGCAGTACTCAGTGAATATTAATGTGTGCTATATGAAGCAATGATACAATGTTTTGTGCAAACAAACACAGCAGTACCATTCATCAAAGAATATTTGCATCAAGTTGGAATAGAACTACTTGCAGTCAACCTTGAGAATACCTAAAAAAAATTTTTATTTCTCATTTTGGCTCCATATTTTATGCAAATTCTTGATCTCAATCTCAATCCCAATTCATATTCTTTATAATGTACAAAAATTCAATCTGTTTTACTTTGGCTAGAGGGATATATCGTAACACCTAATGAATTAATCCATGGTAATATGCAAATTTTCACCGGTCAATTTTCAAAGGACACCCGAGCAAACGTATATATTTATATTTATACACGTTTGGAAATGAAATGAATCTTTACTTACATGCGAGGAGGAAAGCATAATAGTATCAACTTTAAAATAACATACTACCACTCAAACTTTTTTGAATAAGAGATATTGAAGTGCAATAATGTCTACAACTTGAAATGAGTAAGTAATGCATAAAGACGAAAGGAAAAATAATGAAAAAGACACAAATAAATGTTTATACAATTCAAAATGAGCGATGGTAACTATCATAATAGAAGTTAAGTGAAAATAACTATTTTACACATCGGTGACCTGGTCGTTGGTTACAAGCATCATTTTATCACTTTCTTCCTTGGTCATTCTTCTGGGAGGAACAGTCGGCCTCAAATCCGAATGTGGTGCTGCAAATTTTCAATTAATAAAAGTCAAAATAATCAGATTTTCTTCTCAGAGATAGAATTGATTTCAATCTACTTTAAGCACTAAAATAAACGTGAGATAAGTGAGTGATGTACGTAAATTATACAAATGTACCTATGACAGAAGAAGAAAGTTCTGGTTTTACATCAGCAAAAGAATGCTGTCTGGATGTAGTTGCAACGCTGGCTGTTGATTCAGTAGGAGAGGAGACAAGTGAAGAAGCTCGCATAGATTGTGTGTCGGAGGATTCTTCCAACTCATAAACTGGATTTGAGAATGTTGTCGATGAAGGAACATCAGCAGCTCGAAGTTGTGCCATACTATATTCTACTTGCGTACTATCACTCTGAAGGAGCTTTACAGATGTATTTACTTTTTTTGATAATATATTCATTCATGTAAGAGCAAATAACTGACTGGTTTAGGGTCAAGAACAGGATTACTGAATGAGATGACATTGCCATGGAATGAGACTGCTCCATCTGCTGCTTCGTTTTTCTTAAACAGCAACATCCGTTTTCTGTACAAGCTTGTTCCAATTAGAGTCATCAACGTGACGCACGCTAACAGTGAGATGAACAATAATGCTGCCAAGATAGCATTTGATCCAAATCCACCAATGAGCTAAAATTTAATTTTTAGCTATATTCTTAGCTATTTTTTATTTGTAGCTAGCTTGTGATTAGCCGCAAATTATTCATATTTTCGTAATTAATCACATTCCAGCTATTATTTCAAGAAGGATTAGAATCATCTTAAATTGAAAAATATTTAGTATAAACGAATACACAACAAGATATTGAGAGTGTGTGTATTAAGCATCTGAAAGCAAAAGATGGCCTATTTTCAATACTGTTGAAAAATTTGACCTCTCATAAATAATGCTGATGTTTGTTTGCATTCTATCAGATGCACAATCAATCAGAAAATGTTACACTCGTCAATTTTTTTTCTTTACAAAATTCGTGAAACAAATAACCAACTTGTCGTGAGACTGTGGAACCTCTCTGGCACTGCTCCCCTTCAAAATCGCCACAATCACAGCTGCCATCTAATTTGCATATACCACCGTTTTGACATTCACACTGTTTTGGCATCGGCAGTTCATCCACCTTAGTACCAGCACAGAAACCATCCTGCAAAAAGCACAAAATTATTTCTATATTGCATTGATTGATTAGTCGAGATTACTGAGTAAAACCACAGTGTCATGATACAAATCAATCTTTGAGATGACATCGAAATTGAAACCACTTCAATTCACAATCTGTTTTTCGACTGCTATTAAAACTATAGCGGAAAAAGTAATTTTCTAGTTACTATTTTTCTGTACCTACTGACTTAAGTGTGTACAGAAGAATATTTTCAAATATAAATTGTCATAGCAATTCTTGTTAACCGTCAAAACCTGAAAAATCATCCTTTCTCTTTAATTTTGTTTTTAAGTAAATAACAACAAAACTGCTTTAGTTTGATTAAATACTCATACTTAGATTAGTTAATATTTCAAAAATCCTTCTGCTTTTAGCTTAAAATTTTTCTTAGACTAACATCAAGTTGTGAAGATTCGTCAGGACATAAACACGTATAGGCATTACGAGGTAATTCAACACATAAATGACTACAAGCTGCCTGAGAGCAAGCTGATACGGCACGTGAAGTATCACGTGCGAAACGCTGTTGAACACGAACACTATGCGCATTTGTTATATCAGAAGCCAACACACTAACACGACCACGTCCAAATTTATCCTGCAAATAATTTTATCTACTTTTTCTGCAATACAGTTATTAGTGATAATTTTAATATATTGTCAAAATATGATCTACCTGGACATATAGATCTCGAGTTTCTTTAGAGGCCCAGTACAAATTATTTTCAAAAACATCTATCGTCCATGGCATACGGTGATCTACTATAATCGTCCTTCGTTTGGTACCTTTAAATCATTGAACTACATTTATTGGGACAGCAAAATTTGAAAAGAAAATGAGGAATCAAGATGATTGCTACGATCAAGCAAAGTAAACATCTCAATCATTAATAATAAGCTTTTCTCTAACTGTTAAGAATACTTTTTGCCTAATGTTAAGAATATCAAAGTAACCATCAGGTAAGACGGATTCCACTTTGTGATATTTAGGATCTGCCCAGTACAACCGGTTTTCTTTGCCTTCATCAACAGTTAATGAAGTAGGAGAATAAATGAAATCTTTAATTATAACCTGCAAAAGGCAAAAAAATTTATTCGCTTATTCAGTACAATTGTCAAATCTTTCTGGTCGATGCAATCAATGTAGTAGATAATAAATTTGCATAAAAATTTTAAAGAAACTTCATAATTACTACTGATAAAATTATTTAAAAATTTATGCTACACTAATTTAAAATTCTTTTTCTCAAGAATCGCATACATCACGATGTTTTCCATCCATGTCAGCACATTCTATTTTGGCACTGAAACCAGCATCAGCAAAACAAATTCGTCCAAGTTGTGGTAACGTAACAACAGCAGTTGGAATCTGAAGCCGTCCTTTGATTACGGATCGCATATAACGACCATCAGATTTCGCCAAATAAATTGCTCCTTCATCTTCTGCACTTGCAGACTGATCAGTATTTCGTTTCTTTCTAGCCATGAATCCGACTATTCCTTCATTTGGTATTGCTGCGAGATATATATTACTAAAATAATGCATTTAATTTTACAAATTTATTGTTTTAAACAAGAATACTTGCTATGATTTGCAAAAAAATTTTTTCACTTGATACAACTATCATTTCAAATATTCACTCACCCTGTCAGGTAATCTACAGATAGTGCAGAAGGTGACAATTTCAAATCCTTGAAATCTATATTCAGTTCTTGGCCAGCATGTGACTGATTACCTAGAATACATTGCTATTTATAATGAATGAATTCTTCATTGCTTTGACACATTTATACAACTTACAAAGATTAATTTAAAGCAAAAAAGAAGTTTCTATTTTACAATTTTCACCTTTAGGTAGTGCAGATCTGTATACTTTACGTTGTTGACTATCAATCCAGAACATGAGCTGTCGACGTGGATCAAAGTCCACTGCGATAATATCATTTTGATTAGAAGTACCTGCTGCATGACGATTTGTGCTACTTGCGTGTGCAAGACTTAATTGCACCAATTCGCCATCTGTAGCTACTAATATCAGCGGTGCATCACCCTATAAATAAATTATTATTACATTTATTTTCAGCTAGATATAAATGAAATATTTTTAATAATTGTAAAAAATAACACAGTATGCAAAAAACGAATTAAATTTTTCAAAATTTAACCTTAGCACGACAATCCTTTCCAGTCATCGCTCCTACAACCACGTTGTTTTCATAGTCATCAAGACAACGGCAAAGATATGATCCTTTTGTATTCAGACAATTCTGAAATATTTTTGTTCTTAATTTTATTAAATGAATTTAATTTTTCCGATTTATAATTAGTATCAAATGACTTTTTCATATGTACAGCACATACGAAACTCTTACTTGCGTGCAAGTGTTATTTTCAGCGCACTCATCAATATCAATGCAGTCATAAGGATCTTCAGGATTCGGCTTAAATCCATCACGACAATGACAGTAGTAGCCATCACTGACATCTGTGCATAAATGTTTACAGTTACCATTTTCATTGTTTGTCGCGCATGTGATGCCTTTTCGTTTCGCTAAATAAATTTCAGAATATCGAAAAATAATCTTGAGCTACTTTTAATATATTTATTTTTCAAAAATTCATTCAATCTAAAAGATTTATTATTATAAAAGCAATAATTGATTAATATTGTACCTAAAATCTAAAAAATAAAACCGGAATTACCTCAATAAAATTGAAAACTTACAATTAACTTTTAATAATAACTCATAAATTTTGAAGAAAATAATAAATAAATAAGACGCGCATTACCACATCCGATTTCATCGCTTGCATCCCCACAATCATCATTTCGATTACAAGCCAAAGATGCATTGATGCATTTGCTATTAGTGCATTTGAACTGATTAGTAGTGCAATCACCATATTCAGAAAACGAGCTGCACATTGAAAGATGCTCATCTGAGTAGTCAAATGGCCCACAATCATTAACTCCATTACATAACTGCAATTTTCTACCAAATTAGAAACAAAATCCTCACCGACAAGATTAATCTCTATTATCATATTTATCATTATTCAACATAAAGTATAAGTAATTCAAGAAAAAGTATTTCAAAGAAAACCTGTAAAATGTTGAGACAAAGTCTTGAATGTGCACAGCGAAAACGTAAAGGTGGATCGCAAAGAGCACTTTTGCACTGCTCACTTGTTTCATCCGAATTATCGCCACAATCATTATCACCGTCGCAAATGAATTTTCGCGGAATGCATACTGAATTACCGCATTCAAATTCGAATGAACTACATTCACGACGATTTGGCTAAAATAATATTATGCAAAAATGACTGATAAAATATTATTTGGTTGATAATTGCTAATGATATTAACAAAAGTAGATTACATAATTTTCGCAGTGTAATTCATCAGAAGCATTAGGGCAATCACGTCGACGGTCACACCAACGATGTTGCAATATGCAAGTACCATCATCACACTTCATATATCCTTTGTTGCATTCACGCATTTTGCATTGCGATTCATCCAAGCCATCACTACATTGAACTGTTCCATCGCAAACCTATTAATTATTCATTTTTCAAAGTTACATAAAGAATAATTTAATGTGTGAGATTAAATTTCATGGAAATAACTTTTCAAAGAGTTATTACTTTTTAAATCAATGCTCATGAATTTTTTTGTACCTTTACAATTTTTGATAAAGAGCATAATAAGACCAAAGAATATACAAATATCTTACTTTACTTCCCGGAATACAACGACCATCACTGCATCGAAATTCTGATTCCGAACAAGGCCTTGATGTCCCTCCACACACAGGATCCGTTTCATCAGAATCATCTCCGCAATCATTTTCACTATCACACATCCACCTTCTGAAAAGACAAAGTCATTACAAGCCATAATGCCGAAGCTCATTGAAAAATGTGACTTATCAAGCAGTTTTTGAAGAGTAAAGAACTATGTACAAGAGTTATTACCAATGTGAACAAAGCACTAACTTCGGAATACATTTGCCAGATGTAGCGCATCGAAATTCTCCAATATCATCGCAGGCTGGACAACGTTCAATTATCTCATCAGAATTATCACGACAGTCGTCCTGTCCGTTACAGAAAGCCCAATTCGGTATACACCTAGAAAATACACTGTTGTTACTTCAGCATATGTAATGCATTTGACAAATTCAAGATTAATTCATTGAAAATCCTTTAGCTAATGCAGAAAATGAAAAGCATAATGATGCAACACAATTCGTAAAAGGTAAATAAAGCAGATTTCTTAGAAGGTACAATTTCAAATTGCATTTTCTAAGTCTTTCAAGTAAATACCTATAAGACGTGGAACATCGAGTCCATCCTTTATGACATTCAGTATTAATGCATTCTGCAGGTTCATCAGAACCATCACCACAGTCATCATCATTATCACATCTCCACATTTTTGGTATGCACTTATGATTATTGCAACGAAATTCTTCCGCAGTACAATTGCGCTCTTTATTTTCTTCAAATAAGTAATTATTACTTAAACATCATTAGCATGGTTAGAGTAAGCTTAAGCATTGATCAGTACATCAATAATTTATATTTCTTTATAGTTAACTCATAAAATTTACTCCATAATCCATTTTAATGCAGTATTTGAAAATGCTGAAAAATTTTTCGATTCAGAGATTACATTGCAAAGAAGCAAAAATTAGCTTATATCCTTCTTGGCACCCTTAGTAATGTTAATTAGCTTTAAAACATTAACATTACACTTTAATAATTCAGCAAATTTAGAATGAACAACATGAAAGAATTTTAAATTTCTGAGATTCTATTATTTTGAAAAGAATAAGTAATGAATGAACGAACTACATATAACATCAGATTCATCGGAACGATCACCACAATCATCATCTCCATCACAAGTAAATCTTTTTGGAATGCATTTACCAGTTGTTGCACATTTAAACATCCATGGGTCACAAGGCTTGTCGCACTCCACCTAAAACAAACAGTGAAGCAAAATTTGAAATTATTAAAAAGTTTTAGAAAGTAGTTTATCATGCATAACACTTTATAACGAATGCCATTTATATAAAAATAATGCTTCGATGGAAAATAATTCACAATTGTGTTAGAACACATTATTCAATGAATGATAAAACGAAGTCTTGAATCTTTTTAAATGTGAAATAATTAGCAACTCACTTCATCAGAACCATCGCCACAATCATTATTTCCATCACAAATTTGGAAAGGTCGCGTACAGTTATGATTAGCACATTGGAATTCACCAACAGCACAAATTCTTGGTCCTGGAAATAACCCAAATTTTTTCAAGTATTAGCAATTTTTGATACTCAAGACTGTAATAGAAACGTTTTGTGTAAACTATATTGTTACCACATATATCTTTTCCTGGTTCATCGCTACCATCACCACAATCTTGTTCTCCATCACAATACCAAAGTTTTGGAATACATTTGGCGTCTTCTCCTCCACATACAAACTGCCGATCGGTACAATGTGGTTCACAGGTTTTATTATCACTAAGAAGAATAAATTGATCTGGGCAAGCACACGTAAAACCAGGATCGTGAGCAGAAAGCAGACATAAATGAGAGCAGCCACCGTTATTAAGACCACATGAGTTTTTGAAATCCGGTTGTCGAAATGGATGAATAACCTGAAATTCTGATCAGACTCGTAAAAGACAAAATGTTGATAGCGATAAGAAATTAGCAAAATGAAGAGTATGAACAAACAATTTAAGAAGTTTATCTGCGTAATATCTGTGTTAATGTTTTAAAATAAAAAATGAATAATTGATGACCCTTATATCACTCGGTAATTGAATCGTTGTTTTTAAAACTGTTTCATTCATACCAGACCATTTGTCGACTCTAATAAGTTCACGCAAATTCCAATCAGACCAAAACAGATAATCATCAAAAACAGTCATGGATGAGATATGGGAAGTGCGCTTAGCAGGTATATGATATCTCGCACCACCGTCAAGGTTCATAAAGCCAACTTCATTCAAATGAGCATCGGCCCAGAATAATCTGAAATTGCAGTATGAATGATAACATGATAGAGATATGAAAGATAGGTAATCATAAAATATATATTTTGGATATGTTTGTTTTTTCAGTTCTTAAAGGCTAATCGCGCACACAAACTTCTCGCAATATAGAAAACGGCACAAGGGCTATCCCCCTCTTGGCATCCTCCCGAAACGGTCAAGAACCGTCTTCAGCTCCTTTACCTAGCTTCGATTCGAAATTACGGAAACTCGATTCGTCGAATGATAACCTTAGGCGTAATCATTTTGCTGGTTCCTGTCGGAGCTGAGAAAAGTATGTGCAGACATTGTGGGGAACGTGTAAAGACGATGGACCATATAGCAACGCAGGGCGAGAAAATGTTATATCGTGACGCTACTAGAAGATACAATGAGGTCCTGCGATGTATTCATTTAGAACTTGCAAAAAGTATAGTCTGAAAGTATTCTCAGTATAGCCATTCTGTTCAGAAAATGATCGCTAATGAGAACGTGGAAATCAGAGTCGTCACGCGAGTATGAACTGCATTTAGAATAAAGGCGAATCAACTGGACATCCGAGTACACTATAAGAAGCGACACGAAGTACTCCTGATAGAGATTGGCATCACTGGTTAGGACAGGTTGATGGCAGTCAAGACCAAGAAGAAATATGATTTACTGACTAATAAACTCGGGGCAGAGATGAAATGCAGGACGGAAATAGTTGTGTATGTGATGACTTGAGATGGAATGGAACTTCCATAAACTTACGCAAAGGAAATCAGTGCATCTGATCACCTTGAGGCATGTATCCAATGATAGTACTCAAGAAAACGCTCGAAAGCATCTAATTCGATCAGCGCTGTGGATTCGACGAGAACTAAGCAGCGGAGATCAAGACAGCAGAACTGAGTGCCGGGCGAGTACAGCGAGAGTGTCGGAATATGAAGGTGAGAATCAAGAACATGTAAAAGAGGATTAACCTCCGACATCATATATGCAAGTGTTACTACAAAATATTGCTAAAATCTCTTGCGCGGACTTTATATTTTTCAGTGAACTGACTGATTTATAAGTCTGAAGATTTGCTGTGTTATGGATAGTTCAAAAGAGATAGCTAGATTTCTTCTTTCAAGTATGAACGGCGGTTAGCAATTTTTTGGGGTAAAATTTGATTAGCAAAAGTAATAATCTCTTACTTATCAGCGAAGAAATCAATAGCAAGAGCATTTGGCCAGCCAAGATCGTTTTCAGCAAGTTTTTCGATGGGGTCAGCCAACTGAGGAGATCCATCCAAGGATATCCTCCCAATGTATGCTTGTAGACTCCATTCCGTAAAATATAAATAGCCCTTGCCAGGATGTATTACGATTGCCTAAAATAATAGCAACGAAATAAATTTTAAACATCGCTTAGCCAAGGAAAGACTTTTGCTAACTGAAATGAAAACGAAGTAGATAAACCTTTGGCTGAGTAATGCGATCACGTATAAGTGTTCGACAGTAACGACCATCTAACTCACAAACTCGTAACGAGCGTTCTTGTCGGTTTAACATGTACAGCTTTCGACCAATCCAGTCAATGGCAATGCCTATAAATTGTTATTGAAATTTTTACGATCTTCAGAATATTAACACTAATAGTCCTCATGATAATAGTAGTATTAATGATGAAAAATGCACAAATTTACCTTCTGTACCAAAAATATTATGTCTTAGTACAACTTCATATGAATCAATCGGTTGATCCAACTCTTCTAAACCAACTCTATACAATCGCAATTTTCCAGAATCGACAAGATATACCTAACAAAAATTCTTCGTAGCTGATATGAATTTTGACTTGTATCAAAATTAGTAGAGCAAACAAAGAAGACAATTAACAGACAGTCAGTAAAATATAAAATATCTAAAGCCAAAGAATTTTAATTTGTAACAGAATGCAAGTAACTTAGATTAAAATATGTTCTAAAATATTTACAATATTTACAAGTAAAATGTTTTATTTACAGCATACTTTTCTTTCCTTCATGTCAATATCCATTGATATAACATTCTCGAATCCTCGAGCTACTAACTCATAATTCTGTCCATCTAATGTAAGTTTCCTTATGTAATGTTTGTTTGCAAATAACAGCCATGGTTGTGGATTCTGTAATACAAAACTTTGCGCTTAAAAATTTTTATCACAAAGCCTTTTATCATCTAGCAAATTATATTATAATACATTTTTAAATGTAGAGTAAAATCAAAATGTGCTAAAAAGATTTACCAAATTAACTCGTTTGCATGTTCGTTCGTCGTTTGATAAAGCATAGCCATCAACACACCAACACTTGTAAGTACCAATTTTATTCACGCATTTCTGACTACAACGTCCCAATCCAGCTACAAAATTTACAGTGTTTGAGAACAATGATTCACTCATATATGGTAGTATGTTTGATAAGCTACCAAGATATGCCAGGAATTGAAATTATACTTTAAGCAAAATGAAAAATGCAACTGTTTTTATTTGTAATTTATTTTAAATGAGAAAACGATTAAGAAAACACTACTTAATACTTTAAAAGCTTAATTTTAATAATTTTTCATTTATTGAATTACGTAAAATTCTATCTATCATTAATAATGCACAAAAAAATGCTCACTTTCACATTCATCAATGTCATGACAGGATTTGTTATCAATTTTGTCAAGAGTGAATCCATCGAAACAATCGCAACGATAATCAATCGGTAAATCGACACATTTTTGCTCACATAACGGTTTTTCTGCCACGGCACATTCATTGATAACTACAAATTGTTGCAATATGAATTTACGTTTGTCAAGTCAATTATTGATTTTTCATCATGAAATTTCACGTACAGCATTTTGAAGATTCATCCGATCGATCCAAACAATCATAAACTCTATCGCATAATTTTGTTTCTACTATGCAATCTCCGTTATTACAACGGAAGTGACCTGCTGGACAGCTGCCTTCTTTCTTTGATATTGCATTTTTATCAGGGCAATCCTGCAAGTATTGCTTCTATCGAGTTAAATAAAGTAATCCTAGAAGTGATTAAAGTTTTAAGATATGTAAACTAATAACTACATGCAATTAATTAACAACTATTCTGACCTTTTCGTCGCTACCATCATTACAATCATCATTACCATCACATTTCCATGAATTTGGAATGCATTTATTATTACCGCATCGCCAGAATTCTGGTTGACATTTTGAATACGCTAAAATCGTAATATTCATGAATATTCGAAAAAATGAAAACAAAACATAAATACTATAAACAAATACTAACTGCAATTAGCGTGTTCATCAGAGCCATCAAGACAATCATTGTCGCCATCGCATTCCCAAGAAGCATGAATGCAATGCTTGTTGGCACATCTAAAATGAATTCAATCATTATAAGCATATTTGTATTTTATTTTCAGGCAAAATTTTTGCATAAATTTAAATAAAAATAATGTAGCAATAAAATTTAAAGTTATAAAAAACATATGAATGAAGCAAACCTAAATTCTCCTTTATTACATTCTTTTTTTTCTACACCACAAAGTTCTTTACTCTCATCTTCTCCATTAGCACACGTAACATCGCCATCACAAAGCCATGCTTTTGGGATGCATTCATATTTGGGTTGCGACAAACGCGCATTTGATTTGCAGTGAAATTCCTGCTCTGTACACGTACGGTTGCCTGAAAAATCAAACTCTTTGTTAATTACTACACAGTGTAATATATTTCATACTTTAAATAAGTATTAACTACTTACCGCAGTTATGAATGGTACTTTCATCGCTTGCATCACCACAGTCGTCTTCTCCATCACAAATAAACGCACGGCTGATACATTTCCCATTATCACACTGTAATTTGTAAGCATTCATTAATTTTATTTTTTTCATTGTTTAATCAAATTACAATATTTTACAGTATTTAAAATTGAATTACAATATTTACAGTACTTGACTACTTTAAATATTGTAATTTGATTAAATATTATTTTAATAATTTATAAACCTGAAATAGATATTCTCCTACGCAAATACGCCTGCCATTACTATCAGTACAATTAGTATGATTTTCATCCCAAGCTCCTTCTCCACAATCGTTGTCACCATCACATTGCCAAGTTTCTGGTATGCACCGACCACTGGGACAACGTACACTGCAAATGACATTATTTTCATGTCAATTATTAAAATAAGATGCTATAAAGAATACCAAAAGTTTATAAACAAGCAAAATTATTAATAATTAGTAATAATACACACCGCAATGAAAAATAACATTTAGTATGATAATATGAAAATCAGCAAAATCATGCCATAATATTTGGTTAAATTAAAAGTAAGTTTTGTTTTAGTATATATGGGCTTTTTATTGTAATAGAACAAACAATTTGAAATGTAAGAAACTTAAAGAACTGATAGCATAAGAAATATCATTAAACAAACTAATGCATTGCGCAGGGCTGGTTCATGCAGAAAAGTTTATTCTCATCAGCTTTATCACCACAGTCATCATAACCATCGCAAAGATCAGCAGGCTGTATGCAAATATTAGTATTCGGACAACGTATTCGTACTCCACGACAATTAATAGGTGAATCTCGGCATGTTTCTTGGTTTTCATCAGAAACTTTTTCGTCATGGCAGTCATTATGGCCATCGCAGACCTAGTAAAGTTAGTTAAAAATTATTTATAATATATGAAAATATTATCGTTCAAATAAAGTTAATACTATTTTTGCATATTTTTTCAAACGATTAATTCTGACATTGGCAATAAGGCATATCAAAATTTACGAACGTACAAAAAATTTTTGTTATAAATTTAAGTAATGTATCACAACTTTATTGAGAAAATACCTGAGTAGTGTTGATACAATGTCCATTGGAACATTCGAAATGTCCAGGAGGACAGGTAGCTGATACACCTGCACAATCTAATTCATCAGAGTTATCACTACAATCATTAATACCATTGCAGCGTCGATCAGCATCAATACAACGTCGATTAGTGCAGAGGAAATATTTTTCTGGACATACTCGCGTATCTAAAATACATTTGTTGCGTGACGTTGAAATATTTATTACGTGAATTATTCGATAAAATTTCAAAGATTACACTTGACTTACTACAATACGTGGCATGCTCATCGGAACCATCACTGCAATCTTGCTGTCCATTACATGTTTCACTAAGTGCTATACAAGCACCATCGCCACATTGGAAGTTGTATGGAGGTTGACAATTCTTCAAAAGACAAGTAAGCAAAAAATTATGAATTTCGCAGGTAATACTTGCTTGTTCATTGTTTGAAGATAAACTACTGTAATGAGATAAAGCGGAACGAAGAATAAACGACGGATAACAGTTTTGAGAATTTTAAAGTGAGTAAAGCTGACTTGAGTAGAAGAGTCACGCAGTACACATTGTGTAGCAATATCTTTGCCTGGTTCAACAACGAGTTCAAATGAATCATTGCAAGCACACTGAACCTTAGAAGCAGTAATTCCCCCATTTACTGCAACCACGTGACAAAGCTAAAAGCAGACATATACTTGAGTAAATTTTTGAATCAGTCTTGATCATATTAAAATTATAAATGTTATTTCAGAACTCATAAATAAGTATAATTTTTCACCTGATCACAGCCACCATTATTCTTTTTGCATAAACTTGAAGTGAGCGTGTTGCAGAATTGATTACGAGTTCGCGAGTCAGCTTCAGAAGCAATTACTCTTAGTGTGGATGGCATACGTCGATCTGCTACTACATTTTCGTAGTTTGCTCCAGAGTTCTTTAAAGCTTATTTCTCCGTTGATATTTATCAAAATTAAGCAGTAAATGAAGGATATTAGTAATAAAATCAGTACAAAAAACTTAGAAGATAATTGAACAAAGAATAACAGTATTACCTTATTCATTCTATATATTCCATTAGCCAAAGGATCACTCATATACAACCACTGGCCCCAGATATCTAAGCTTTTGGCTCGATAATTTATGCCGATTGTTCGTTGATTCTTACCATCATAGTCAGATGACTCAATATTAAGTCTATAACAATGATATCTTATTCATGCCACCTACCAAATCTCTACTACAGTTTGACCTTTTAATATTACATAAATATCATCACTGTTAACAGTTAGCATCTAATGGTTACCTGTTGATATCAGCCCAGTATAAACGCTGTTCACGGAAATCAACAGCTAGCGCAGCTGGTAAGCTTATACTTTCTTTGAGAATAACTTGCCGGTCTCCACCTGCCATATTTGCACGCTCAATTCGCGGTTCATATACGCCTATTATGATAATAATAATGAAAATAAGAAACCACAATGAGAAGAAATTTATTATGTAAAATAAATCTAAAGCTTAAAATTTACCAATAATAAAAGGATAAGATAGCATATTATTAGTTGATCACTTCATCATCACTAATTTTATTAAAATTAATAAAGTAAACTTTGTCCAGGCACAATATTAGGAGTACATTACATACCGCCAGTGATTTTATAACCGCTATCGGACCAGAATACGTATCCGGCACACGGATCAACAGCCAGTGCATACGTCCAATCACCACTCGCCACTGTAGCGATATGCTCACCTTGCACATCTACGACGTATATTTTTCCACCTCTATAAGCATAAATGAATGAATAATAGATGAAATTTTACTTAACAATCATTTTTTAAGTGATTTGCGTAATTTAAATTTTAGACATTCAATTGGCAAATTTAATCCTCCGTTTTCTTAACTGAAACTGCATTTTACTGCTAGGAAAGTAATTCTTACTTCCGGCAACTACTCAACGTGATTTATCGAGCACAGATAATCCTTCATAAATAATCTTACAGAAATGCTCCAATGTATAAAGTGTATCTACAGATCTCATTCCATGATATATTTTGAATTTATCATTGTTAATCACGAATAATCACGAATTCTACTTAAAACTTCTCCATGCAAGCAATTACTTTGTCATTTTTGTGATGAATTATTACGCCGAATTTTCCGCGTATGCAAAGAAAAGAGCGCAAAAGTTATTTAAAAAAAAGCTATTTTGTAGCTTTAATAAAAATATTGCATGCCTTCCTGTGGTGAAATATATTTTGTGTGTTAACCAATCAAGCTTCATATCCGATATATGTCGTACTGTTTCTGCCAGTTTATTTTTTTTTGAACCAAAAATGAGTCTGCAAGTAACGGTTAATTTAAAAATATTTTATTTACTATTTGCTATTTTCAGATAGTAGCAAGCTCGGTAGACATATGTATATAAGACATGCAAATTAAAAACCTGCGCTTGTGCGGTTGATTCATTGCAAACCATGAAATGTTAGCACCATTTGGTAATTCTGTAACGACGTATACACGCCGTAAATTTACGTCAACATCAAATAATTGTAAATTTTCAATTTGTGGCAAAGCTTCCTTTAATGGATTTGGCGCTTTAACATCTGGTTCAATTGGTGCATCAATTATACGATCCCCATCAGCAAACATCAAGAAGGTTTCTGGCTCTTAAAAATGATCTTTAAATAAAATGGACAAGTTTCTGAAAAATGTATCAATAAAAATCAGTTCTAGCATAAAGTTCATTTAAATTGAAACACTTTGTATAACTTAAAAAGTAAAATTTCTTTTGTAAGTTAAAGTATTTTTATCCTTTGAAAGTTAAGATTAACCCTTAAAAATTACCTTCACATGATCGACCTTTGAGTACACCACGAGCACATGCACATGAAGGACTTTGACTTCCAGGTGATGCGAAACAAAGTTGAGTGCAAGGCGTCTTCCTCAGATTATCTGTTATCTGACAAGGAGATGATGCTTTAGGCTGTACAGATTCATCGAATACAGCGACATTTCCTAAATCTGCTAGACCAGCTGCCATTGTCGTTGGTGAAATTAGTATTGATGTCTTGTTGGGATGACTAAAATTGACTTCAAAATTTATGTGATCAATCAGAATTACTTTTAAGAGTGGCTGGAAAAAATAAACATGCATGTAATGATTTTACAGCTATAACAACACCAGTAAATCTTTTTTAGTTGCTTATAAAATGAAGACTTAGATCGTTAAGTGAAATGGCATTGATAACAAAAAATGATAAAAAATTGAGTAATTAGTAGCTCAAATTTGATAAAATGATAATATGAAGAGTTTGAATTAGCAAATAATTTTAGACGATTTCTGTGGTTTTAGTAAATACTTCTTTTTCTTTAATGGACGCCACGTTCGAATTACTTTTCTTAAATTGCTGATGGCTAACCTAGAAGCAGAGAACACTTTCTGTAGACGATTATCTGTCCAATACATTGTTTGTCCAAGCAATGCAATTCCAGCAGCAGCAGCAATATCATTCCGAACAAGTTCTGGATTACCACCTTCAGCTCGAACTCGGAATATCCCTATGCAATATTCATATTAAATGACAATATTAATACAAAAAAAAATTGCGAGATTTCTTTTTTGTATGATTTTTGATTATAATCTGCTCATAGCAAAGAATAATCGTTCTCTAATTTTTTTTTTTCAGAGCAATAATGAGCATAGAATACAAGCAGTTTACCATCAAGTTTAGCATCAGTCCAGTACACCATATGGCTACTTGGATCTACAATCAAGTCTGTTGGTTCAGCAATATTTTCATGAACAATCACTTGTCGGTGACTGCCATCCAGAAAAGCTCGCTAAAATAATTTTCCTTTTTTCTTTACAAAATAATCCGAGAATTATTAAAAGCAATCAAAATCTAGCTATAATTTGTAGAAAGCATTCAGTAACTGACCTGAATAGTAGGTTTTTGGCCTTGATCAGCCCAATACAAATATCGTCCAATTGGATCAACTGCAATTGATGTTGGCGTTTCTGTTTTTGTAGAAAGTAAGACCTTCCGATGTTTTCCATCAAGCTGGCAGACTTCAATATGAGTACGATCCGAATCAACATTGATGAAGTATAAATTATCTAAAATAGCGATAATTTTTTCATTCACAAATAAAATTTTGATTTAATGATTGATATAAACATTTGCATTTTAAATGTTGTAGCATTAAAACATTTTATTATTAAAATGATTGACTTCTTCTCTTCTATTAATATTTTTAAAAATTTGAAGTTTGATATTAAACGAAAATAACGTACAGTTAATCCAGTCGAGAGCAATGCTTCGCACTGTAAAGGAGCCAAAGTTATCTCGAACGATATTTTGCACTTTTCCCGTACCTAAAGTAACTTTGTAAATTCCACGATTAGGACCAGACGATTCTGCTACATATAATGATTTAGTTTCAAATTCGAAATCCACTGCGGTGATAGCTGTACCACCAATAGGTTCCATTGCTACCGACTTTTGTTGCTCTCCATTTAATCTAAATACGAATTGATTTAGATGAGTAGTGATAAGAGTAATTAA
>UYYF01004336.1:6373-33828 GCA_900618365.1 Thelazia callipaeda | reverse complement strand
GTTTTGCTCACTTTTTTAAATAGTATTTCAGCTTTTTATATTTTAATAGTATTTTTTTAATTCGAATTGTTGCTTATTCTTACTACTTCGTCCAGATATGGCTTTGATATTGACCAGCTGGTCAGCACCCTTCTTAAAATGCTGGAATTGTAATAGCTGGACATCACTAGTAATGCTAGCAACTTCAATACTATCAAATGCGCTATCAGCATAGAAGAGGCGACTGTTGAAAAACGCAAGACCACGTGGTTGCTTTCCTACGTCATTTAATACATAGTGTCGATCTTGACCATCATATGATACAAATGATATCTATAAATAAATAAATATTAAGTGTACTAATTACAAGTGCGATAAAAAAAAAGCATTACACGTATATTCATAATTATTCAAAAAAGTAAAAAAAGCACACAGCAAAAGTAACAGTGATAAAACTTACACGCCCAGCTTTTGCTTCAGAGAAGTACACGCGCTGATTGACTGTGTCAAGCGCTATGTGATTAAGTTCCGTGATATCACTAGAAACAATCACCAAGGCGTTCTTGCCATCTAAGTCAGCTCGGGCTATCTATTAATAAATATATATATACAGAATAAAATGAAATTAAATATGCCATGACAATAATTTAGAAACTTACTTTGGGAGAAAGAGCACCACCACCTTGGTCTAACCAGAACAGAAATCCACGATCAGAATCAAGCGCCAAAGCTACTGGATTTGACACTGCCGTAGGAGATTGATCATTATGCAGAATTGTTGCTCGATACTGAAAATATGAAAAAAATGAAGATTCATCAATTCCATATAACTACTTATTAAAATTCTTTTAAAATCTTAAAAAGAAATCATCTCTGATATGAAATTTTTAATTACCTGAATATCCTTAGTTCGTATTACTTCAACTGTTTGAGAAATTTTATTTGCAACATACATATTTCTCGAAATCCAATCAACTGCCATTGCATATGGATCATCAGGTATTTGTGAAGCAATTATCTGAATATTTATTTATTTCCATTATTTATGTCCACTAATATTTTACATTTATCTCAAATTTATTCTGATTACCTCCGTTCGATTCTTTGCACCTGGAATTACTTGCAATATTCGTGATTCAGGAAGACTATTAGGACCAATAATACGACCAACTGTTGCATGCTCCAAGAAGAATACCTGAACTTTTTAAAAATTATTAATTAGTGTTCAGTATTTCGATTTCGATTTATATCAAAATTATTGAAGAAAATTATTACCTGAGCCGTTTCGGGATCGTAAGCGGCATCATATGCATTAATAAGTCCAGCTAAAGGTGTCATTCCGGAGATTATAGGAGTATTGTTTACTGATTCATCCATGGATAAGCCAAAAATATTAGTCTTTTGAATAAGCATCAAAAATGGCTTCATGTCACTGATGCAATTTTTGCCACTTACATCTAGTATTTTACTTAATGGACATTTGCACACACTTTTCTGAAAACAAATTTTAGATGCTTTAGAAGCATTCTGTTTCAATTTACTACAATTCTATAGCTGATCGACAAACAATAAAATGCAAAAAAAGACGTGAAAATTTGAATAACCACACAAAGCATGGATAAAACTAACCATGTTTTTACCGATTAGACATAAATCAGAGCAAGGATTGCCATCACACGGATTATTCAAATGTGGTTGCAAAATTGGATGCACAGCAACAACTCCAAGAGCTTTTGAAAATGTATGTGAACGATACTCTGTTGATGTACCGTTGGGATATTTTGGATACAGTAAAAGTTTTTGTAATCGACGATCGCTGTAGTAAATTGTGTCTTCAAATATTGCTAATGCGTGTGGATGCTGTACGAATTTTGATGAGGTGAGAACCTGTGTACGACCTGAAATATTCATTCCATTATCTCCTTGCTTTATAGTCAAAGAGTATTTTTTTGCTCTGACTTATACAGAAGTTGAGAGTCACTTTCAAAATCAAACATACCAGTGCCATCATAATTAACAAAATCGATGTAATCCAATTTACTATCAGCAAAGTAAAGTCGATTAGTAGTCAGATCTAAAGCAATTGTATTGGGCCAATAAATTTTTGAATTTAACAGAGTCCGCCTTTCAGAACCATCCATATTTGCTCGTTCAATACGGGGATTCTGCATGTAAAATTTATTATTTAGTGAAGAATAATTAAAAAATATAAATACAGTGATTTTTTGGAAACTACATCACCTGTCCCCAATCAGTCCAAAATAGTAATCCATTTCTAGGATCAACAGCAATACCACGAGGTTGATCGACATTTTCATGAATTAATACTGCTCTGCAAAAACAAATCTAACTAATCTATTGCATTGAATACAATTTAAAAAATCGTTACAATAATAATACGATCAAAAATTTTTCAAGTTCCTTAAATGAATTTAGCAAAGTTTTTTGATGAAAAAAAAAATACAAAATATATTGTATTATTAAAGCATGTAGAATATGATGATGGCAAAATTAAAAAATAATCTACCTTGCACCAGCTCGTTCCAATGATGCCACTTCAATGGTGTTTAAACTTGAATCTACCCAATACAAGTTACGTGCAACCCAGTCAAGAGCAATCCCTTCTGTAACATCGAGCCCTTCGCTTATAAACACAGTCATATTAGTACCATTTCTTGAAGCCGAGAAGATTTTCTTTTCTCTTATATCTGACCTGAAGGATTGCTCACATACTGCAAGTAATCTTACAATATTATTGTACTGCTGCAGCACAGTACAAAAAAAGAAAAGTATGCAAAACAATTCAAGCAAATATTTAATAGTATCAAAGTGTACCGAGATCAATTAGTAATCAATTCTTTCATAAAAATGTGCATACCAGTAAATTCGATCTTCTACTGAATCCCAAGCCAATGCAATTGCATTCTCAACTCGAGCTTCAAAGGTGTGCCAATTTTCTAAGAGATGGTCAGACCAGTATATTCGATTTCGATTTGATACATAAATGCGCATATCCTGAAAGCAAATTAATCAAATGAAATGATTATCTCTCAGGAAGTGAGATAATGATCACAGTATAGAAAGAAGATGGCATTATACAGTACCTCAACACCATCGGTAACTTTACAAGTTCGTTTGTCAGCATCTAATGTATATCCTTGCTCACAACTGCAAGTGAAACCGTGCTTTTCATCAGTACAGATTTGACTGCATGAACGAGCATCTAAACATTCGTTTTCTGGCTCACATTTTGTTTTGTTCACAACCTAAAAATATTTAATTTCAATTTTAAATTAAAATTAAAAATATAAGAAGCAGCGCAAAAGATAAAGTACAGCATCATAAAAGTATTGCAATTTTCCTGAAAGGAACTGACAAAACCTCACCGCCTCACCAAAAGGACATGAGCAAAGTGGACCATCAGGACTCATGTGACATTTGAAAGCACAACCAGCTCGATCTGCTGCACATAAATCTCGAGCACAACGACCACCTTCATCAGTACCACCTGGGCAATGCTCTTTACGATCGCATAAATTATGCAACGGTATACAAATATCTGGAGCTCCTGGACAGGCTACCTAAACAGTCAAGCATTATTGTGAACTTTCACTTCCATGAAATCACTAAAAATGTATTTTATGTGGATTTCAGGTAGTGAAAAGCAATAAGTGGCGCGAAGTGAGGTTTTTTATGAAATGATAATAATGCGATTAACTTAATGATAACTAACAGTTATTAAATAATATGAGTTGCTTTTTCATTATATACATATCTTGCTTGAACGAGTGATTAAAAATAGTTTACATATTGGAATGGACAACGAGGGGAGAGTTGCTCCGATCGTTGGCAACCATGCGCGGGATCCTCATCACTGTTATCCTCGCAATCATTTTCACCATCGCAAAGCCAAGACTAAAGAAAAGAAAAATCATATTTACTCATGAAAAAATATAAATAATATCTATTCAGTACCTCAAATAATTTATGCAAATTTAAATTGAATAATATTTCTTACATTAAAAATGCAACGACCATTGGCACATCTGAAATGATCCTTGTCACACTGAACTGAAGAGCAAAGGCCTTCAGGCTCGTCGCTGCCATCCTCACAGTCCTAAAATTATTACTTCTTGTTGAGAATTGTAACGGTTATGCTGAAAAAAACGAATTACTGAAAAGCTAAATTTGTTTTTAAGTAAATACAAAATAGTGAAATCGAAAATTATGCACCTTTTGTCCATCGCATTTCCATGACAACGGTATGCAAATTCCACTGGATACACATGTAAATTCACCATGAACACACTTATTCTCCTAAAATGTAATTTCTGTGCAAAAAATTTGGAAGAGAAAAAAAAAATTACGAACATAAATATGTTTTAAGATAATACTGATCTCGAAAATATACAAAAAAGTGGTGATAATAATATCATTACTAATAATAATGTATTGAAATGCATTTAAAATATATCAAATAAAAATTTTACTTCAATTTATGATTAAAAAGTTTTTCATTTACTGATCACAACTGCTTATGTGCTTATTTTCTACGTGTACTCAATGATTCAGAAGAATCTTGTTCTGCTTGTTGTAGTTTATTTTCCAGTTTTGTAGTTTTTATTTTTGTCGCTTATTGTAGCTATGCATAGGTATTTTTGTTTTATTTTTTAATTTGATTTTCTCTTTATTTCAGCAGAAAATATAAATAAAGTAAAACCTGAATCAGACAACTCTCTTCATCTGAACCATCTTCACAATCTTGTTGTCCATCACAATGATTTTTAAGTGAGATGCATTGACGCTTATTCGCGCAGCGAAACTGATCAGGACGACATAATGTAGGAGGACATCGTTCTTTATCTTCATCCGTGTTATCATAACAATCATTATCACCATCACACAGCCAATATACCGGAATACAACGGCCATTTCCACAAGTAAACTGTAAAAAAGACAAAAAAAAAGATAAAAATAATTAAACATGATGATTATCATTATATTCATCATGTTTTTTTGGTTTTTATGAAACCTCTTGCGTCTTTCTTTTTGCTCAGTTCTTCAAATTACGAATAAAGAAGAAACTTTTGATACCGTTTTTTTAATTTTAATTCTCTCAAATTTTATTATAAATTTTGGTAGTCTCAACAACAAAATTTAATTTGTCAATTACACAACTGTATTTACAATCAACTTGCCTGATTAGAAGCACAAGTTGCATTACTGCACATTTCAAATTTTTCATCTGAACCATCGCCACAATCGTTATCAGAATCACATTTCCACTGTTCCGGAATGCATCGATGATTATCACATTGAAACTTCCGTGCAGCACAAACAGGAGTTGCACCATTTTTGCAGTACTATAAATAAATACTTGTAGAATTATGCATTTTCAAAGTTTTCAAAAAATCACAAATTTCTCACTTTCTATCGTTTTATTTTTTTAATGCATACTCAATGTTTCAGCAAGTCTTAGTTCTCCAGAAATGCACTACTCGAAATGATAAGTCTTGTGCACGACTTATCATTACTTATCTCACCTTGACATCTTCATCTGAATAGTCGCCACAATCATTATCTCCATCACAAGCATATTGTTGTGGAATGCATTTGTTAGTATTTTTACACCGTATGGTATTCAATGGGCATTCTTTTTTAACAAAACAAGGCTTTCCATCTGCTCCTACCTGAATTGAATCTTATTACTGTAATGTTTTTTATTCTTTCGATTATAACAATTATAAAATTAATTAAAAACTATACCTCATCACTACCATCGAGACAATCATTTTCACCATCACATTTCCATTCGTTAGGTATACAGCGTCCATTAGCACAAGAAAATTGTGATGAATTACTAGCACACAATACTTCAATCACTTCACGATGATCACGTTGACAAGTGCGCATATTTTCAGGATTTATTTTGAATCCTAAATATAACTTATAAGTCTAGTTTAGTATTAAAAAAAAAAAGAAACAAAAGCTTTTGATAATTTTTTATTAAATTTTTTTTATTGTCAAATTAAGAGTAATACTTTATTGTATAAAGTAACTTACCTTGTCTACATCCACATTGTTTCACTAATGGTTGAGCTTCTGATGATGAAGAAGAATTTGGAAGAGCAAAACAAAGCTGAGAACAATCACTAGCATGACATGGATGTTCCATAGATGGATTTGGAATGGGTTGATTAGATGTAGAACAAGCCTAAAATGTAAAGGTTATACTAAGCAAACCATTTCATAGCATTACTTTTATTTATTTGGCAAAAAGTAAAAAACACGTTTTTTTTTAAATTGCCAAATTTGTATAATTCTGAAATTTGTATTCGTACTACCTTTAAAGAGAAAACACTTCGATCTTCACCGACAAACTCTCGAACAACTCGTCCCGTACCACCGTTACGTTTATTAACACGACGTATTGAATAAGGCCTTTGATGGACATAATACATTTCATCTGTAGTTATATGCGTTCTCACATTCTATTTCAAGAGAACAAAACTTGACAGCATCATTTTGTAAAATAAAATAAATACAGTATTAGACAAGTACAAAACACTGTACTCACAATTTCGTTACTTTATCGTCTCATTTACATAATATTATTAACAAAATCATTAATAACTAGATCAGTCACCTCCAAGTATAGCAATCGCAACAGGTATTGGATTGTCTACAGGTAAAATATATGGTTTTGAGCCATCAAAATCCATGCAATTGATCGTCTTGAGCAAAGTGTCACCATAGCAAAGACGATCTTCTAAGAAGTCTATGGCAAAACTTGAAGGTCTTCCAAGAGTTGTATTGCGTATGATTTGACACCCACTGCCATCTACAAAATATTTTTTCGTAAAAAAAAAAATTATTTAAAGCCTAAAATGAATACACGAAAATAGCTACTTTTGATATCACGTAAATATCTTACCTATATTACATCGAAAGATTTTAGCTGGTCGTTGAGCTTCAGCAAAGAATAAAATTCCACGCCAAGGATGTACTGCAACTGCAACAGGATCACGCAATCCAGTCAGTAATTGCCGATGAATTAGCTGATCAGGATGGATTAAACCCTAAACACTCAATAAATTAGAATATAAAAAATAGATATAAGTGATTTGTTGTTATTTACAAACAAAAACTGTACAGTAATAATTTTATTTTGTTTCAGAAAGTTTCTTCGATGAAATAAGTAAGTACAAAATCATGCCATTAACCAAACGAATAGTGGCTATGAAATGAGTAACTATGAACTAACTTGTTCGGATATTTTGACTACTTCAAGGCTGTTTCTGATGTTATCAACATAATAAAGCTGTTTTGAAAGCCAGTCGAATGACATGGACACTAGGCCATCGTTATGAGTGACCAGTACGGGTGCTGATCCCTCTCCATCTGGTTTCACTCTGTGAATAGTACGAATGAAAATTGAAATAGATTGCAGCACAGGACAAAAGAATTACATCTAGACTATAGTGTAAGATCAACCTGATTTTACCTTATTTAATGATAAGTTTTGAAATTATTTTTGCAAAATAAAAACATTTTAGTGTATTTTTCATTTTTTGTGAGTAACTTTAGCAATTTTTGCATATATACACAGATATGTTCTTGTACTGACTAAATATAAGATATAGTTTATTTGAGATTTTTGGTGAAAAGTAAAATTTTTGAGAAAACTTTTTGCTTTCATTTGCACGCTTAAAAATTTTCTAAAATGCATGATATAAAATTACCGATAGACTGTGTTATCCATGATATCAGCGTAGAAGAAGCTATTTCCGTGGATATCACATTCAACTTCAAAATACATTCCTATACGACGTTGTGATACAGGCGAAATAGGCAAAATAGCTTCACTTAAAGAACTTTGCAACATGTCTGGGAAGATTCCACGCACTATTTTGTTACTACTAAATAAGAGATAATCGGTGGAATCAATGCAACGTTTTCCATCGACTAATTTCTGTAAAATAAATTAAGCAATGCAAAAACCAATTTAAAATTTGAGGAACTGCATTTTTTGTATTTAATGAAAAAAAAAATTATAAATTGCTAAAATAAAAAATAGTCAAGTATTTTAGAAAGTAAGAAACCTGTCCGATAGGACAAACACATCGGTAGCCAACACCAAATCCACCATAATCTTTGCTAAGAATACACATTCCCTGACAATCCACATCAACGCATGTGTTATCAATCTTTAATCCGAGACATTCACTTTCTTGAGGTCCAACTTGGGCCATAGGATGGTATGCCGCAATACCCATTGGAAAAACATTATTTTCTTTTTTGGTCCTAAAACAAAAATACTTGAAAAACACATCGTGAAGAATAATTTCATGATTACACTTTTAAGTATACTTATATTCCTTGCATTTTCACTATTTCCAGCATACATTTTATTTATCAATTCACATTTATTGTTGAGTATTTGCTAACAAATTCATATAATTTTATGTGATTTAATCTGATTTGTTATAATAGAAGAGAGCTTTTTCTACCAACCAAATAACATCTGTAGCTGAACCGAATTTTTCTACTCTAACGATACCGAGACGCGTCCAATCTGTCCAGTAAAGATACTGATCAAATATTGTTAAGCCAAATGGATGTGGCACCTTAAAGGGTAAATTCAATTATTTGATCAAAAAATTTGGAGTGAACATAAAGCGGATATTGGTTTAATATTATACATTATAGAGCCATAAATTTAAACTTGTAAAATGTGAATTTGAGAAATAAGAAGAAAATCTGCAAAAAATATACAAACATTGTTCATTCCCTGAATTACGATTTTTCGATCATTTCCAGTGTAATCGATTGATTCTACACGATCAACTTTTGGATCTACCCAGTAAACTCGTCTAGCGGCAATATCAACTGAAATTTGAATACTAACAAAACAAGTCATCTTTTTGAAGCAAATCAAAATTCTTTGTAGTGTGCATCATTATGCATTTGAAATGCTGAATACACATGACCCCATTTCCAATGTGCTAAATAATAAAATAACTGACCTACGACACCACTCACTTGGTGTGTGTGAGTGTCAATTAATGTACGTCTACCAGTACCATCCATCGCTGCTGCCTCCAGTTTAAATTGGTTAGAGAAAAACATTTCTCTGAAAAAAATAAAATTGTCTTAGCAGAACAACTTTTTGAATACAATTATTTACTCTTTTTCAATAAGAAACTATAAAATAGAAATTCAAACTTTAAACATAGAAGCAAAGTAAGCACATTTAATTAAATTACCAAATTCTATCCATAACGTCATCAATTGCAATTTTTTTAAAATTTATTCAATAATAATAATAACAATAATAATAATAATAATAATATTGTTATTATTAGTGTTCTTATTATTATTGTTGTTTGAATTAAAATTTAAATTTAACTGAATGTTACCCTCTGATTGGATCTAATGCAATATCTAATGGTAAAGTTAAGCCATCTGCAATTAGAACGGTTCTTCGTTCTCCATCAAAAGTTGATACGTCAATTCGTCTCGATCCTGACTCAATTATATACAGATGATTTGTAATCCAATCTACAGCTAAATTCCGTGGATATACCAAGTTTTTCAAATTAAGTTTCCTGCAATTTAAGCATTCCTTTTATTATAAAACGTAATATTCATACTAGCAGAATTTAAAAGATAAGTTGTATTAATCACAAAAAAACAGTAGTATTCTTACTTGATATTTTTTATATCACCGCTATCATCGATATCAGCACTGAATGCTGAATGTGATAAACGATCGGTCCAAAACATCTTTTTATCACCAAAATCATATCCAATGCCGTAAATAAATTCGCCAGACACTAATTTTTTTGCTTCTTCGTTGGGATTATTCGGATTTATCCTGATATTATCAAAATTTCTCATTTATTATATCGCTGTTTTGGATTAGTGAAATTTCATATGTAAACAAAATATAATACTAAAATGTTAAAAGTCACAATATTACTAGTCAAAAATTTGTATATTAAAAGCTTCTTCTTATTAATATTTGAAATATAATAGATTTTTTATTAAGTTTAATAAAGATTATTATTATTCGATGCAACGATGTTAATAGAATATTTGGTGAAATTAATTATGAATAATAAGTTTTTAAGCACTGAATTCATTAACAATGTAATATTTGAGTGATTTCAAAAGCAAACAATTTTATCTTTCAATTTTCCGTAGTCAAAATATTCATATCGTTATCAATTTATCATTTTCTTAAATGGAATAATTGCAAGAAATTCATTTGCTATCGTTTTATTAGATTTGCATTATATTCTGAATATATTACTTAAATTTCGGCTAAATATATTTCTTGTTATTATTTTCTTGTAGAAAAACATAATTACGGAAATAAAAGAATTGCTAAAAAATTGTGTGAAAAAAGTTTCACCTATATAAGCCTTCTCTTCTGGCAACATATAAACGCATGCTATCTGATTCATGGGATATACAGTATCCTCTCAAAGAGTAATTATCTTTGCTGGGACCATGCATCATTTCTAAATGGTAGCACTTCCCAAGACAAGAACATGTGAATCCTGGACGATGATTCTGGCACCCTTGATCACAGTACCCCCATTCAACACATTCATTGATATCTGATAAGGAATAAATTGTTTGCATAATGAATTTACTACTCTAAAAATTTTTTACTTCAATATAATCGCTGATGCAATTTGGCTTTGTCAACAACTGATTACATGAAGCTGATTTGATTAAACATTGCTTATATTCGATGATAAAGTTGAAGATAGCATTATGTGATTAGTAATGAAAAATTTTTTATTAAATACAAATACTCTTATACAGTATCTTAAAGCACTTAAACTTTGGCTTAGTAGTCTATATTATCTTAAACAAGAAAAATTAATTCTAGTTAGTATTGCTGTAATCGTAAAATTATCTTTAATACAAAATATAATTACTACTTTTAGTTTTGAGAAATTCTTGCTTGTTACCTGAACAAATCCGTTGAAATCGTTTATCCAATTTGTAACCAACTGGACAAGTACAAACTCCACCAGATGGTGATGGATGACATCCAGCTTGACATCCTAATGATGGACAGAGATTTGATGCTGAAAATTTGCTACCAATTTTTCATTCATGTGCGGTTCAAAATAAGCGCAAATTTTAATTACTATTAAGTTCAGATCATATGCGTCATTCAAAATAACTGTTTATCAAATTTTTCAGCAATATTTATAATTATTAAAAATTATTGAGAAAACAAACAGCAATTTTGTTCGTCGGCACCGTCAGAGCAATCGTTTTTACCATCACATAATTTAGTTTCTGGGATGCAGTGACCTGAACCTGGACAATTCCACTGTTGTGGGGGGCAAAGATAATGACCACATCCTTCTTCATCCGAGTTGTCACCTAAGGATTTTTAAAATATTATCATATATGCACTCAATACTGAATCACTGAAAATTATCATAACTACTTTATAATTTGAATAAAGAAAAAAAATTTTAAATTTAAATTTTGTGAAGATTGATAAGAATGGGAGCAGTTAAACTTCTAAATTATTAAGATAGAGAACTAATAATGAAGAAAGACATTTACTTCAACCTAAGAATAATTTCAGAATGTTTATACAAATAATCTAAAAAATGTTTTTTTTAAAACTGTTTGTTAATATTTTTAATAAACTAAGCTTTTCTTTGTTTGATTCTGAAGAATTACTGAAATTATTTACAGATAATAACTTTAGATGTTGAGATGTACTGAAAATTATATACAACAGCTTTACTTTTTTTTCACTATAAAATTTAATTAGATAAAGTAACTGAAAGTAAGCCGAACCACAATCATCGTAGTAGTCACATCGGAATTTTCTCGGTTGGCATCGTTTATTTTTGCATTGAAATTCGCCACCGCCACACTGCTTAAATTCTGTAAGCATAAAAAATAATTTTAAAATTTAAATAGATTAAAAAATTAGTAAATATCAAATTTGCTCATAATATATGCAAAAAATGTTTTATTTTCAATTTTTATGCAATTATACAAGTTTGATTCATGAGAATGACTTAGTACAATGATTTTAATCTAAAAAATTAATATGACATGAATTTATCTGATACAAATATAAGAAACAGATTACCACAAGTCGGTGGCTCGTCTGAACCATCAGCACAGTCATTTGAACCATCACATACCCAAGACTTCTGAATACATTGTGATCTATCCTCACAACGAAATTGGTATTGGAAGCAAGCCGTATGATTACGAGGGCAGGAATCCTACAATTTAAGACAAAGATATTTTGAGAAGAAGCAAAGTTGTTATAAAATAATCATGAAAATTTATTAATACAATTGCACAAGTTGAGCAATATTTACAAGTATGCGAATATTGCTCAAAAAAATTACAGCAATTTTTTTTACCTCCGCACTTCTTGAAGACAACTTTAAACAGAAGAATGAATCAGAAGAATTGGCGTAACTGTTTTTCAGAAACTGATAAGTTAAAACATTTTAAATTTATGTATGATTTTTCACAACTTGAATTCTGTTGCACAACTTTTTATCAATTTCCACATAATCGTTTAATTTTAACTTTCTCCTGAAAGGTTACGTGCTTTGACGTAATCATAGTAAGTAAAAAGATGCATTTAATTTTATTTGTATATACCTTTTCGTCACTCAAATCTCGGCAATCGTACTTTCCATCACATTTTTTTGATATATCAAAACATTGCCTACCGTCAGCGCATTGAAATACGGAGCCGTCATTTACGTTGCAAGAAATGCTCGGAGCAGCTGAAAAATGTAAAATACATTTAAATAACATGATATATGGTTTAATTTTCAGTTATATTTTTATTTCATTACTTAATACTTGAGTGATACAGTTTGATAAGATCTGAAAAACTTTGAACAAGCGATAGTGTAAGATTAGAAAAGTGATACTTACGACAATCTACTTCATCTGATCCATCTGCGCAATCAGTAATATTATCACAGCGCTGATACTCGGGAATGCATGAAGTAGAACGCCACTCATATCTATCACACTGCCACTGATCTGTTTTGCATCCAGGATGAGCTAAATTGACCAGATTTATTGAATCATTTAATTTATTATAATTATTTATTTTAATCTTTAACATTGAAAAAGTTAAGCTAAGAAAATATTTTTTTGCTAACAAATATTGAAATTGTGTAGACCTAAAAATGAAATAAATTATTTATGAAGCTTTTCTACCAGTAAAAATGATAAGTAATTTGTTATTTATATTTGTTAATTATTTTAATATTAAAGCAATTAATAATTAATTAATTTGTTTAATAATGGCAAAAAGTAATTATAATGAATCAAGAAAAGTATGCGAAATTATGATACACGGATAAATACAATGCTTCACAAATTATTTAAAATTCATAAAAAAAGTTATACGAACGGCAGTCCTTCTCATCTTCGCCATCTGAGCAATCTCCAGATCCATCGCACTTCCACTCAAAACGAATACATTTACCATCGTTACAACGAAAATCATTTTCTGAGCAACCAGCTACACCGGAATGCACCGATGCCGAGATGGAACCGGGGAAAGAGGCCTCACCTGGTGAGATTGGCGAGTCTACTGCAATCATTTATTTGCATCACTTTAAGATTTATTTTGAAAAACATTGATTAAACAGGCTATAAATAATGTTTTATAAGTAAGTTATACTTATTTGAAAATTTTTAATGCTTAATTTTGAAGTAAAAATGAAGTGGACATCAGTGAAGCAATAATCAAGTAGTTAAGAGCTAATATCCATAATGTGTATTCAGCTAATGAACAAGCTACAAAAAAATTGCACAATGATTAGATCAGTGATTTGATTCAGAAAGCCTTATCTATATGAAGTAGTAATAAGACAAAGAAGTGCCTTGCAGAGATTTATAACAAATAATTGAAATGATATAATCTTTCATTAGTTATAATTGCAGAATTTTGATACAATTTTTGTGATAAATTTATGGAAATTTTCTGACTCATTTCGTCCTTTGAATGAGTGTAAAAATTCGTAGTAACAAAAATAAAAAGTTAAACGAAAATGGTTGATATGCATCAAAAATAAAACTGTCAAAATTGTTTTTTTGAAAAGATTATTTACGTATAATTGTGTGAATAAAAATTGATACAATGCCTCTTGAACTGGAATACAATAAATTTCAAGTTATTATAATCGCTTATTCGGAATTTTATTTACAAACTAATTTCAATTAAAATAGTTAATTTTCCTAACCTTTTAGCTGGTTGCTTATCTGATACTGATATCTTGTGCTAACCTCTTTTGATCAGTGATAACGAAGTTGACCTCATATCTGTTTTCACTTTATAAAGTTTTATCTTTTTTTATAGTATTATTTTCTAATTTTACTTAATAAAGTAAAGTTATAAGATTATTCACTTATAATTTTGTGAGTAAAAATTCATAAAATTGCTAAAATTCAAGCAATAAAGCATATATTTGTCAACTTTTTGTTTATTAAAAGTGACCTGAAATTAGATCAAAACATTTAGCACAAGTACGTAAACGTCCTTTCTCAAATCAATTTTACAGTGTAATATAACTTAATTTCTAAAATAAATATTTTCTTATATATTTAATTGTATAAATTTGTTATCAGTCATAAAATATGCTTATGATAAATAAAATACAATAATAATAAGCAGTACTTCAATGAGTTATTATAATCATTTGTGCAGCTTACCAATCAATCTTTTTTGAATTAAAAAATTTAAAAAAAATACAAATAATAATATTTTGATATTTGCATTCAAATAAAAAAGAATAAAACTTTTTTAAGCTTTATTCAAAATATTATCTCAAATACAGATGCAATCGTTGAACTATGCATGTTTTGTGATACTTTTTGCATAAATTTATTAATCAATCAGTAATTTTGATGATTTGGTCTTAATTTTTTTTCATATTTTATGCATAAATTTATACTTTCTTTTCTTTTTTGAAATTTTCTTAAAATTTTTCACTTGCATATTTGCAAATATAATTCAAAATTGTTAAAAATTGCCACTTGAAAAGAAAAGAAAATTTAAAAGAAATGTTATTCAGTGTTAAGGGAAATTGTTAAAAGCATTTTAAGTTTTTTTGCTATTTATTCTTTCTTCATTCCACCAATTCTTTTCTTCTTATATCGAACATAAGCATATCAAAATGGTAAAAATACAGTTTCCTTCGTTCTTTTCAAATTCTTTCCTGTTTTTTCTCATTAATAGATGTACACACACACACAAACACATACACACACACACGCACATATGCTATCTGTATGTACTACTACTTATACGAGCATTTTTTCATATTAAGAACTTTTGAACACAAATACGTAAATACTTATTGAAGCTCAGAAATGAATTTGATTAATATATTTAAAAATTAAACAAGTATCGTCGAGAGAAGAAAAGTTGTCATTTTTTTGTTTGTTAATACTTTGATAATATCAAAAATGTTTGAAATAAATGCATTGTGGTAGCAGTTGAAAACAATTATTGTCTGCAATTAAAGAACAATAATATTACTGATAATTCAAAAAAATAATGACAAAATACAATAATAATAGTAATAATTACTACTACTACTACTACTATTTCAGGTAGCAATAATCTTTTCTTCTCATAACGACTTCAAGAATTTGTATTAAAATTAAAATTATTTAAGAGTACAAAAAATTAATTACATTTCATACTTCATACTTAATTTTTATTCCATTTTATGATTATGATAATGATGACAGCAGCATTGATCAGAATAATAATTTCTTGACTAAACTCTTTGCATAAATATTTTCTTCACAAAAAAGTAACGTACTAATTATGTATAGCTTTGTATTGTTTTCTTTTTTATTTAAAAAATGCATTTATTTAAGTAATAGTTGAATATATTTCTGTAAATAAAGCTGGAAAATGATTGAATAGTACTTTGATATAGTCTGATCGAAACATACTGATTAACAAGTAATTAACTATTCCATTAATTGAGTTACTATTATTGTAATTATTATTTAACACCATGAATATTAGTCATTGCTACCGTATCATTTTTGGCATCATTTAACAATATAACACTGATATGAAGAGAAATATTCAAGTTAAGCATCAAAAATAACAATTTGTTTCATTAATAAGCTATTTTGTCTCTTCATTAACCGCTTGGTAAATATTCAAATTTATTTACAATTAAAAAAAAAACCATTTAAGCTAATTTAAAAGATTTTGCCCAAAAAAATAGAAAATAAATTAAGTAACTGTCCTAAAATACTCTCAAAAGATATATATATATGGTTTGTACACAAATTAAAATGAAAATAATAAGTACATCAATTGTGTATAATTGAATTAAGTCTCATTTACGTGTAAATGACAAAGTGATAGCTTTTATCAGATTTTCGATTAACATTACCAGCTTTTTTCATCACTTTGAACTGAAGTTATTGTGCTTCAAATTGTAAACTTTTCATATTAATTTTCTGATTTGTCAATAATTTTAGCATCCATTCATATTTAATATTCAGAAGTTAAATTAAACTAAATTTCTTAACATCTGTAGTACTAATTCATACTCTTATATGTAACATAGTTCTGCAAATTATTGTCGGCATGATTCTGAAAGCTGAAGAAAATTTACTTGTCATTTTCTAGAAAACATTTGTTTAATATGCAATTAATTTCCATTTATTAAAATTATCATTGAACTGTTTCTAGCTGCTTATTGCAGTGTAACAAATCAGTTATACGATTACAAACACTTATTTATCTTTATTCTAGTCTTTCTTGACATAGAAGCTGCAATTACGCGTGCATCTGAATTCGATCAAAACGAATGAAGATGAATTACTTCAGTTAATATTTTTTCAGATTAAACAGTGATAATATTAATCTGAGATGCATTAATAATATAAGACGCATTATTATTACTCTATAGATTCTGTTTGCATTTTTTATTCATGAATTTAGTGATTACTACTAGAAGCTCATAACTCAGTCTCAGTCTTACTTTGATTAAGTATGAATCGATTCTCTATCTGAAAATTATGCTTAAAATTTAAAACGTTCCAAATTTAGGTTTTTTTTTTCCTTTTTTTCTCTCATAAAAATTCAGTTCTATTTTTAATATAGTACTTTGACTTCTAGCACAAGAATTATCTTTACCAATCAACAATATTACTACAAATTAATTGTTTTATTTTAAGTTTTTGTAAAAAAAATTATTTAATTTTCATTTTCAGTAAAAAGAACGTCCAAGCTATAAATCATTCCTGATTAATAATATTATTCCGTTTCTATTGAAATGATTTTAGACAGTTAGTTCATTTTTATAGCACAGCCTATAATATAAATCAAACATTTATCGTTTTTCCATATATTTGTTATGAATTTCAAATTGAATCAGAATGTACATTACGCATCTAACACTGATTGCATAATGATGAATTTATCGAGGCTTCTTGTTCCATCCATTTCCGAACATTTCACTTACTATCATAAAGCAAGACCAATCATTACTATCAATTTAAATTATATCCAATGTCATCAGAGGAGTTTTTCTATCCAAATTTTACTTAATATATAAAACAAAAAAGTTACATTAGCCAAGTTGTTAATTTTCAAAAACACATTTTATTTATTTCAAATTATACTGAATAAAAAATCAAATCGCATAATTATTTTTGTATAATTATGAAAAATTTGCTGCATGAAAGTATGAAATTTTATTAACGTAAGTTACAGATTACAAACTTTAAAGATAAATACACATAAGATATTGATAAAATAATTATAATTTGGAAATAAATATGAGCATGAATAAAGTAATAATGTGAAATGAAGAAAATAATGCAATAATGAAAACCTTGTATGGGTATAAGATCCGGATTAGCAGTTCTTGTCCATAAAATACTTTGTGATAATATATAAACCAATGTATACAGTGATAATGTCATAGTCTAGCATAGATAATTTAGTACAATGAAGATAATAAATGGATGTGCTGAGATGAATCGTTAAATCTTTTTATGATAACGATAATCACTGCCACATCTGAAATTTGCTCTCTATTGTAAATTTATCACATAAATCTAAAAGTCACATATATTCATTCTCGAATGATTGGGATAGAAAAGAGTTACAAATGACAAGAAAAGTTTCCAACATACGATATATTACGAAGAATTTCTTACAACTGTCATGAAAAATAAAGAACTGATTCTTTTGTCTTGAAATATTCTTTTTTTGTATCAGACTAATTAATTACTCAAGTACTACTGACTGATCTGTAACTTATCAAATTTACTTTGAATTCAAAACTTTTAAAAAAAGTACAAAATTAATATAAATTATTTTTTACTTTCATATGTTACCTATCTACTTTGGTAATATTAAAATTTACCAACTAATTTATAATTATTGCAATGAATAAGCAATTCAAGCAAATGCTGAATGACTGTGTTAGCAAAACAAATGCATTGCATATTCACAAGCTCCTTCTCGACATCGTTATAGTATTGCTATCATCAAAATTATGGCGTCAATTATTTCTTCAATTCTATTCATACTGTAGAAAGCATTTGCTATTCTTCGTCATAACACTTAACTTGTTTCTCTCATCACTTTTATTTTTTTGATTCAAATTACTATCTTTTTATCAAAATATTATCATTGATAAAAAGGACTTTGACGTGCTTCTCGTTTCAGTATAGTAGTACTTAGTATCTTACCTTTAACACTAATACAGCTCATTATAACAATTAATTTGTTCTTATTGTTGCCATCGTTACTCGTTTTGCATTAATGTGATCAATATAGCATTACTCTAATCCCTTAAGGCAATGACTACTATAAAGTAATCTCGCTTTACAATTGATCTCTGATAATGTTTGCAGCTCTGATAGATTGATAGATAGATAGATAGATAGATAGATGGATATAGTCATAATAATTTTGCTGTTTTAACGTGTAAAACTTGAAAACAACTGGTTGTTATAATTGCTAAAATGTGACATTAGGCATTGCTGAGAAAAGTACAAAATTTGCTCAAAATGGCAAATTTTTGAGTAAATAAAAAGTGACAAAAAAGCGAAAGAAAGTATTGCAAAGTTAAACAGTAAATGCACTGAATACTTTTTATTTTACGTACTTATTGTAGTAAGTAATTAACAATTTATTCTCTCTGAAAGTTTAAGTAAGCAAGCAAGAGCTGAAAAGCATGAAAGAACGAACAAATCACTTATGATTAGCTATTAATAATAGCAGTCAATTTCATAGTTGACACTTTACAGAAATTAGCTATGAAATTAACTGTACTTCAGTATTGCCTGCGCAGTAGTATTATGATAGTATGTATGTATAAGAATGCGAGTACAATTTAACTATTTCTAGTATTGTAACAAATTTTGCTAATACTTATTTATCAACGAAGATAAATCTTTGAGTACTTCTATGCTTATACAAATAGATATACAAGGAATGGGTAGAAGCTAGGCTACAAGCCATAATGATTATGACTCTTTTCCGAGTACTACTTTTCATTTCAGTAGCGGTATTCGAGCAAAACTACAAAATGTAATCCGTGCAATCAGTACGTGACACGATCTTTATTCATTGACCAAGTCAACAACATCTCAGAAAGCTTAGGTGAGAATGTAATCACGAGTGTTCGCTTATTTTATATATTTAAATTCTTAACCAAGCAACCATACTTTTAACAATTATCTAGTTATCTATCTATCTATCTATCTATCTATCTATTTACCTATCTATCTGTCTATCTATCTACCTATTTATTCATACATCTATCTAAACGACACAAATGCTTTAGTGTTTGTGAAACTTAGCATTGAAGAAGGAGGAAGACCGCGCGTTGTTGTAAGCTACTTCTTACGCGCTTAAAAAGTTTTGCAAACAAAATTCCTTCAAGTGCCTGCATTAAAGCAGCAACACCAACACAAGAAGTTAGCATCTTGCAGAGACCACCTCAACACATGCACACATGCATATATACATATATATATACACACATATGTAATACACACTCACACATTCACATTTATTTGAACCGTTTCTCGTCTTCCACCAAAATATTCATTTTCATTCATAATCGATTCATTTATTCATTCATTCTTTAAAGGACACCTGTCCATTTATCTATCTATCTATCTATCTATCTATTTAATTATCAAATTGTACCTATGAATTAATCTATCGACCCAATTGATATTATTCATCAAATTAATTAAGCAAATTATTTGTTGCTCCTTTGTGCAAAAGTGTAATAAAAATGCAAGAATGTATACGCAGCAACCTTTACAGCCAAATAGCATATCACATACTCATACACAATAAATATATATTCTTTATAGATATGCCGCAACACTCCAAGAACTTTCTTGATAAGATCCATCTGTACAGATACTCTGACTACATGTACACAGAAGCATCAGCAATACTTCCCCACCTCATTTGCATAATATGTTGCCCCCATGAGCACATCACATAGACCTCTCGGTACTCATCTTCGATTCTCAATGCGATATGATATTCGCCAATCTTCAAAAGCGTAACTAGGCTTATTTCTACTTTATTTTACTCTGTTTATTAAGCAGTAAGAAGCAAGCAATATTCTGTTATCTTCACAGAAGGTAATATCATTTGAAATATTGCAACTTACTACAATGAAATGGTTGCAAATCCTGCTCATTATACATACATACAATATTTATATATAAATGTTTGTATATTTAAAATTCAGTCAATATGTTTATGCATAGCACACTTGAATCACAAACACTAACCAATTCTGGTACGAAAGACGATGGCATAATTTCTTCCATACCTTAATTTGCTTTCAAGATAAGGCTACGATAGTTTAAAGTAAACAATACATGATAACTTTTGAGTAAAAAACAAGATAGACTGATAAAATCACCCAAATACTGCAGCAAGTCCGTACAACTAAAGAGGCACAAAATATGAGATTGATCATGTTTGGATAAAACAACTAAAAATAAAAGCAAAGCACAAGGGAATGACAGTTAAGACTTCCACCACACAGTAAATTAACCCCATCAATACCACTCCTGTCAACCATATGTATCGGCTCAGAATGGAGCGCAGAACGCAAAGAAATAGGCAGGTGAGGAGGATTGTCATCGGTGTCATACTAAACCAACCAACCAACTAACCAGTCTTCATCACATCACCCATCAGTTCACCATCATCACAAACCTGATTTTCGAAAGAGTAGCGCAGAAAGCGACTACCATCTGTCCACAACTTCTCTTTTCACTCACTTTCTTGCCATACCTTCACTGCACTAACAATTTATTAAAGAAAAAAATGAATGACCAAAGGATTCATAGCTAAATCATAGATCGACTTCTAACAAAAAACTCATGCACTTATATGCTTAACACGGATCGGTATTACTACTACGCATCTCAAAATACTAGTTTAGGTGATATTCAAGTTTAGAGACATACACAGCGTAATACTGCACCACAGTTTAGTCATTTCTTGAAAAAATTTTTTCTTCGAGCAAACAAATTGATAGTCTAACGTCACTTATTCCTGAAACTTTTTAAAATAATTCCAAATTTTTACATGTAAATTTCGGAGTGAATCCCAAATTTTACATATAAATTTTGGTCGATGAAAAAACCTTTAATTTGTATTTGTTAGCCGACATGTAAAACATCAACGATGAAGGAAAATAAATAAAAACAAGTCGAAATTTAGTAAGTGCATTAAACAAAAAAAGGATGTTTTCTTTCTTCGTAAGTATAACTACTTCAAAGTTGAACAAAATTAAATGATCTGATTCTTCTGTTACAACGTCATCCTTGACAAGCCTCCAGTAGCATCATATTCATATTACCGAATTTCGGAATCTGGTATCTTATCAATGCAGGAGTATAAATCATCAATAATGTCAATATCTTCTGGGTGTGAAAATAACTGAAAACCATGACATTACTAAAAATTATAAACCTGACATAAGAAAAGTATGCAAAAAACACTCACTGTTTCATATTTCATGTTTTCAAGTTATTTTAAATGAAAAAACAAAGGCAAATCTTTACCTCACGATCAACATACTCATATACTGAAAGATCATAAGAATTTTGCAGATTAAAATCGGGCCTACTGATGTCCCACGGCTGTGTTTCTGCCTAAAAACCAATAATTTAACTATAAAGCTAGTCAAAGCACAAAAAAACAACTGCACAAAATTTTAAAAAACAAAAATTTATTAAAATTTTTAACTATTTCTTGAAGCTGAGAGTTCGTTAGTAATGCTTTCCTCCATAAAGATACTTCGACATTTAATGATTATTGTTCACATATATTCAATAAATGTCGAAATATCTTAATTTCTTTTCATGCAATATTGTTCATATATATATATATATATATAAATATGAAAACAGTGTAGAAAAAGATGCAGTTGGGAAAAGCTACGAGAACAGTATATAAACATATATATTATATAGCATTTTAGTAGTTATGTGAACAATATTCATCAATAATTTGATTTTCTGTACTCTAATATATATATATAGTATGAGTTAGTTGTAATTTTCTGTGTTAGCTGTAATTTGTATACATATAATCAAATTACAACTAACACAAAAACAAATCAATAACGCAAAGTCGATATACTAACCTGAAGGCTGTTTTCAAGCCTAAGACACTTAACACTTTTCTCCATTTCTTCATCCAGTTCCTCCAATTCCGGATTACATGAATATATTTCACGATCACTCATACCAATCTGCATAACTTTCGTAATGTTGTACCAATTTAAAAAATTTGCTTTAAGCTACATGACTTATATAATTTATATAAACACTAACACAACGACAGAACATTTCTGAATCATGCTTTCCAGAAGGCATGACTTTATGCAATATTTTTTCAAACCAGTTTAACTTCATGAAATGAAGTTAAGCACACGTCATATTAAAAAGTTAACACATTAATCTCAAAGCTTCCAACCTCGTCATAATCAAATTCGAACGCAACACCTCCCTCCATATCTTCCTCTTGTCCCACCAATTCCGGATTATACGTAAACAAATCCCGGCCACTCATTCCAGCCTATAAATCTTTCGTTGATTTGCAGCTATTAAAAAAAGTCTGAGTTTGTTTTAAGCTAGATGACTACTAAATACTACTGAAATTCTACAAATTCTAGCAAAACGAGAAAACATCAGAAGAAGGCTTGTTGAATCACGTTTTACAGAGGCATCATTCAAAGATGCCTTCAAGAGATATATTGAGCGAAATATCCTGTCATTTTTAGTGAATACAACGAAAAGATTGCAGCAGACGTTATATCAAACCCTTACCGATCTACCAGCACTGATATTTTTCTTTTTCTCCTTTTCTTCTTCTAAGATTTGTTTTCTTCGTTTTAACAATTCGTCCTTTTTCCAGGCAATAAAGGTTTCCAAAGTAATTTTGGTGAGATTATCTGGATTTAACTGAGCACGCTGAAATTATAGAACATAATTTACAGTTGCATTTAATGAACTATGTATTTATTCGAACATAGAAATTAACTCAAAGAGACCTCTTTTTCAATAAGTTCTTCCAAACTGATTTCATTTAGTCGCTTTTGTTCTTCCAATTTTTTCCTATCCTTTTTCAAAATATATCCTGGTGGCAAAGCATGTCTATAGATACAAGCATTTCCATTCGGACATTCCCAGAACCAACCATACTTATTATTTTCAACCGCCTCCAAAAAATATTTGCAAACCTAAAAATATATATATATATAGCAACTTTAGCACTATCCATTACATAAATATTTATACGCTGAAATAAATCGTCGATGAAAATGTTTAAAAAAATATGTATCAGTTAGACTAACAATATCTGTTTGATTCGATCGTTTTCGATCATGTTCACCATGTTTTTTTTCTGCAACTTCGCTTAACTTCGACTCATCCCAATCATCCATCTTATCTATAATTGTTTGGAGCCTAATTGCAATAATGATTTTGCACAGAAAAGTAAAACGCCCAAATTCTCAATCAGAAGTAAAGAGACCTCAAGCTTTGACGACAGAATTTAAGATGTAGCAAACACTTACCAAATGGCAGTACTTCAAATTAATATTCAAACAAAAAGGTATCTATGATAAGCAAGAAGCAAGGGTTACCATCTTCTCCTGCTAGATCTCGGCTGTCCACATAAAGATTTTTTTTTGCTGTCTTTTGGTCTTTCGACAAATCATGACTAAATTTGCATTTTTCTCCTTTGTGACACATTCCTTGTTTGAAAAACAAACAAACCAGTGATTTTGGATCAATGTCTAAAGTGAATCCAATAAGAACAACTTAATTAATCAGGAAATGTTTACATAACTGTTCCTGACTAAATACAATAATTTGTAATTATCTCTGTAAGATAGAGCTTCAAGACAGTTTTCAAATACCTCGAGCCACTTTCGGCATTTCAACTACAGGTTTCAGAAGTTTATTTAAGTCTCGTAATTCATCTTCTGCTGCTTTCTTTTTAACAGCAGCCCTTTCAGCTTCTATTTTGGCTTGATTTACATTGCCGTGTTTGATCTATAAAATATAATACACTAAACATAACTTGACAAATTGCACAGAAACCTATGTCATGTGATTATTTATATCATTTTTTCTTAATATCTTTATCTCTTATGCATTTTTTCTTCCCTTCTCTACACCATGCATCACTACATATTGTTTATTTATCAGTGAGGTGATGTTTGTTTGTTTTTAACCCAGTTCAATCATTTCGCATATGAGCGAAATCATGAAAGAAGCTGCTTAGCCCTTGAAGATCAGAGGGAACAAAATGAAAGAACAATAAAGCTGCAAATTCTTACTAGAAAATACTTGAAGTAATATAATTCACCTGATTTGTTACTTGTTGAACATACTTCTGTGTTTTCGCACCTTTCTTATTTTTTAAACCAAAAGTCTTGTCTTCAATAATTTTTTCCTTTTTTTTTTGCTCAGTTTTTTTGTTCGTAGCATTTTTAGGCGGCATAATAATAGAATTATGACTGAAGTTTCAGAAAAAATATTACTAAATCAATAGTAAATCAAAGTTTAAAAAAATTTATAAAAAATATTTGTAAAATTCAAGCAAATTTCAGTCTTCGTTGAATAAATTGACAAAATTTAGCATTTTTAAAAATTTTTCGCAAATAAAATTTACGAAAAGTACTGTAAAGCAACAATTACAGGAAAAAAATCCTAAAAACACTTAAAAAAATTATGAACATGAATAACTTAAAGAGGCAAATAGTAATTTTGAAAACATGAGATGTAAAAGACAAGCTTAATTCAGTACGTGAGAATGGTATAGATCGTTTCATGAACCCTTTGACAAAACTGTAAGCCCCTTAATATACCTGTTTGCTCTTACCTTCCCACAACACGAAAATTTAATAGCAGCGAGGGATTTGTGAATCCTTAATCCTTTTCTCTAACTAAATTGCTGCTTAACCTTACGTAAATAGCTATAATGAATTGATCACCAAAAAAGTAACCCTCACCAAAACACTACTCGGATAGCTCATCGTACACAAAGTGACAAAATATTCGCGTTGATTGTGTTGCATTCAATAACATATGCAACATATTAAGAAATGAATGACTCCTGCTTCATTATGTAGATTGAGGAGGGCAGTATTCTTGTCTACGTTTCGTTCAGTTCACGTAAATGCCACCGAATAAATTTTTTAAGAGCGGCACATTGAATCGCTATAATCTCACTCAAACAAAGCTGTAACATCACTATACTGACTTCAGTATCACATTGCGATTACACAGTTTCATAGGATATAGCAGTATCTTATGAAACTGCGAATCGGAAGTAATGGCTGCATTTTCTCCTCGTCAGAATTTCTGTGACTTATTGATTCGTCTTCAAATGATAGAATAGATTTTAACTTTACAAAACTTTAGTGGTCACAAATTAATTTTCTGCAGTTATACTCATTTATTTCTTGTGATCTTATTAGGTAATGTCCTTAAATTTTCGTAATATTTGAGGAAGACGGAAAAAGTGACAATGTCATGTTAAAACGCGTTTATGACTTTTTTGGTAGTGAGGAGAGTGCTGATTTAGAATCATCGAATTGTCAAGGATATGAAAGGGCACAAGATGATGTTAGTTGTTTTATATCTTCTTTTCTAAGATATTCATCCTGTCAATACAATTCTGACTTGTAAAATTCATTTATTGCTAATTATCATCATATACGTTGAGAAGTAACCGTATAACAAGTTGAAGGTTTTTAAAATTACTTTATGAACATTAATCTGACAATTTCATAGTATCTGTTCTAGATTACTCAAGTCTCATCGTTCTCTTGGGATCTACGATTGCAGTGTTTTCTGGGATGTTTTTGTCTCTCACTAATATGTTCGTTAGCAGGAAGTGCCTTACTTTTTTCATGGAAAATTACCGGTTTCACCGTAATGGTGTCTCTTGGTAGTATATTGTCGTTGTTTGGGTTTGTTTTATGAATTACAAACTCTTAATAATTGCTTCATAATGTAGAAATTAGAAATTATGGAACATTTTATGTGAATCTCTTAAAACAAAAAGTTTAGTTTAATTCGTTTTTTTTTTATTTTTTTCATTTTCTTGGGAGGATTCAACGCGTCTATATGTAATAGTAAATGGAAAATAAAAGTCTTAATTGAAAAATACTTGAATCTTTTTGAGCCATTCTTGTGAATTATTTTTTTTTTGAGTTATTTTTTTGTGGAAAACTTTTTCGTTTACTTTTTTTGCAGATTTAGCAAATCTTTTTTCACATTCACATGCTTTTAGGACATGTTTTCTAATGGGTCCTTTAAAGCAATTAAAGAAAATGTTTGAGCAAGGACGGTTTTTGGCATCAGTTATGTATTTGCTTTCAATAGTTTTCACATTAATATCTGGTATTGTTTTGTCTAATCCACCGCTGGCACTTATTTCTGTTATTGGGCAATACATTGCAGTTGTTTGGTACTCACTAACATACATACCCTTCGCTCAGTATGTTTATATCTTTAAATTTATACTGCACAATTCTTCTTCAAAAACGTTCTTATCCATATTGTTATGAATGCGAATATTAATATTTGTGTTAGTTCAATAAAAATACATTTTCTAAGAAATCTTTGTGAAGAGCAGTTTAAATTACTTTCTCACTTTTTTATTTCGTTTCAGGCATATGATATGGTCTCTGTGTTGTCGTTGCTTCAGATAATGTCGGAGTCTTCGGATAATGTAGGTGATACACACGAATTTTTACTATTGTCATTCATGTTTAGAATGAATATAGTTTTAAGACGAAATCTCCTCACCTTTTTTGTATTATCGTCTCATCAATATTTCGTTCATTCGTAGCCTCAGACTTTTCCAATGTGCATAAAGCAATAAATTTGTTTCA